>OVAX01001296.1:0-48663 GCA_900406405.1 Lepidium africanum | reverse complement strand
CAACGGTTACGCTTTGATGGGTCGCGAACTCCATAAACTGTGTCAACCTAGCTGCATATTCGTTCGTGAGCATCCATGTAGCAGGATATATTCTTTCTTGATCCATCCATGACCGGAAACTAAAATTGACTCATTTTTTTTTTGTATGTTTATGTTATAAGGAATGAAATAAGATTTTGAAAGTATATATAGGGGTTGGATGGCCGAATTATCCAACGGATACCGACGGAAACTGACGGCCATACCTACCTACGTCCCAACCCATGTAAAACGTGGGTGTTCGATTCGTAACCACTTTGGTCAACTTATCCGTCGGTTTCCGTCGGAAATATGTAAATAATTAAAATATCCGTCGGTTTTCGTCGGTAATCACCTAGATATTTCCGACAGAATTTGTTTCCGTCGGAAATGTTTTCTGATTTTCCGACGGAAACAAATTCCGTCGGAAATTCTGTCGGATTTAGCTACCTTTTCTTGTAGTGGGTGGACAGAAATTTTGGATGATATCCTCCAAAGATTGACAAATTTGACTGGGAACAAGACTAGAAAATACATGCTTCTTCTACTCTGGCAATCGACGATGTACAAACTGTGAGGAGAGCGGAACAATCGACTTCACTGCCACACGCATAGAACAATTGAAGCTCTACTTAGCCAGATCCACCAGACTATCACGAACAGTATCTCCTCCTTCAAGCAACAAAACTCTCGACTATCATCTCTAGATCATGCAAATGTGATTCAATATTCGCTAAGCAATGAATCTCATCGGCTTCTTTACTAATTCGAAATTAGTCATACTATGCTAGTGGGAATTTTCTTTTACTGGGTACAACTAGTTTCTAAGATGTGGGTTCTTTCTTTTAGTTTTTAAAACTCCACTTCGGCCTTTAATTTTAATGCATAACCATTTTCCCAAAAAAAAAAAGAAAAATCAATTCATCTTCGACAATAAGTAGATAGTCACTTAGAGCATCTTTATCAAAAGTTTTTTTGGTGGGTTTCTTACTAATAAAATAATAAAAAATAATATTAAAATCATAAAATATTAATATATGTGAGAAACCTAGCGAAGATAGATCCTTATCTGAAAAACTATGAGCTCTTGTTGAGAAATTCTAAAATTTGACATATGTCTCCTAGTTTATATTGTTAAATAAATAGTTTATATGATATAATTGTAAAATTTTGATTTATTTAGAAACTACAAAATTAAATTAGCTATCTATCAAGATATATTATGCATAACTTTTAATTAAATTTAATATGTTATTATTAATTTTAGTTAAAATATAAGGATAAATATTAATATCATGAGAAATTCATGTTGGTTTATTACCAATGGAAGTAAAAATCAAGTCTAAATTTCTCAACATAAAATATATTACAAAGATTAATATTTTAATGATAAGAAATTTAATGAGTTTTTTACCAATATTGGGCATTCCCAATTTCTGATCCTGATAATCTTATGCCTATTTGATTATTGGGAGAATTGGAAATAAAAGATGTTTTATTTATTTATTTATATATCATTGGCAATGTATTCTTTTTGTTTACTTCATAATGTTGATTTATTAACTCGAATAACATAGCACTCATGTAGAACATGGGTAATACAAGATAAAATAAGAGTAAAGAAACTAAACAAAAAATAGCACTGTGAGAACGTGCCAAGATATCAGAAACTCTGTTCGCAGGAGCGATTCACCCATTGAAATTCGACATGTTGAAAACGTGATTTCCAGAACTCGACCTCCCTAAACCAATTATGCAAACCAAAAATTGATTGTTTGCCTTCCAGAATTTGAAAAACAGATTGATTATCACCTTCAAAAAATATGTTGCGGTAACCTTTGATCCACATTTGTTGCATGGCAATGAGTTGAGCTTGAAATTCAGATTCCAAAACGGAGGAACAAATATGACTTGTTATGTTACTTGCTTCTAAATAGACTCCATGATCATCCCTTGCTATCCAAGCAGCCTTCGAGATTGTTGTAGAATTTAAGAAACTACAATCAAAGTTACATTTTACAACTTATTATGGTGGTCGTGTCCAGTGCCTAGGAGATGGAATTGGGAGAGGATTTAAATGAGCAGAGCAGAACGTTTGAGAGGAATTAAACGTGGATGCCCATTCCATGGCGTCTTTACGAGCATCGTTCACAGTTTGGAGCTAGCTAACGGATCTTCGTTGGTAAAGCAAGAGGTTTCTACTCTTCCAAAGTCTCCACATGGTCCATAAAGGTAGTTGTTTATCAAAATTAGAAAGACCTGAAGTGTTTAAATGATCAAGAATGAGGTTTAACTTCTCTTCATAAGAAACCAAGTGATTAGTGAACACTGGAAAAGAGAGATTGACACCTCGCCAAATCGCTTGTGCAAAATTACAAGTAAAGTAAAGATCATCCGCCGATTCATTATGTTTGGAACTGAGTCACCGGAATCTCTGATACAACTGGAAGAGATGATTAAACACTGATATTTCACCAAATATCGACACACAACTTTGCACAGGTTGATTATCCAGAGCCTGGCTCTCTGTCAACAACAACTATCTAAGCCTAAGTTCCAAGCCAAACTAAAATGTAAAACTAAACCAGATTTATATACAAACTTTGGCACTTATTCTAAAATACCGACTCAACGAAGCACGTGACCTTTAATAGCTTCACATGAATGCTCAATTCAATACTTATCACATTAGTAGAGCAACAACGACGACATAGTGCATCAGAAACGATTCTTCGAGAAAGTAAAGTAGTACCAATGGTTGTAGCATTTGATACTATTCACAACAGGAAATGTTTCAGTTTCGGAGATGTGTTGAGTTTCCAAATGCGTTATTTTAAAAAAACTGAAGCATGTGGTGGCCAAATAGTAACATCATGCTGATGTGTGGCTAACTAATAAGACCATCCGTTGCGGAAGGAGGAATTATGAGATTAATAACGTGTATAGCATCATCTGGATGAATACGATTCTCAATCACTTAGTGATTCCAAGAATGGCCATTAGAGTTGAAAAGAGATGATACTGTAGCAGATGTGGTAGGATTGTCATGTGGACATCGTGGAGGACAAGGAGGATGTGTAGGAAGCAATGGATCACACCAAATGATAATACTGTCTCCATATCCTATTAGGCATCTCAAGCCGGATTGAACCATGTCACGACCCTCCAAAACTAAACGCCATAAGAAGGAAGGTTTATTACCTAAACTTGCATCAATAATGTTGGTCATCGGAAAGTACCTTCCTTTTAAAACTAGAGCTGCAAGACTCACATGATTTTGTAAAAGCCTCCAAATTTGTTTCCCAAGTAAAGCTTAATTGAATTTTTCAATATCTCGGAAACATAATCCTCCTTCTCTTTTGGGTAAACTTAGACGTTTCCAATCAACGTAATGTAGAGCACTAGAATTTTGACCTTTCCGTCACCAAAATTTGGAGAGAAGTCGATTAATATCCTCACATATACCAACTAGTAATTTGAAACAATTCATTGTGTACACAGGTAGAGCCATCACAATAGTTTTTAACAATATTTCCTTGCCAGTATCTGATAAAATCTAGAATTTCCAACTCTTTGTTTGTTCTTCGACCTTGTCAACAATATATTGAAAAATTTCTTTTTTCTTTTTCCGGCCAAAACGTTCAGGCAAACTGAGATATTTTCCACTGCCACCATCATTATGGATGTTGACGATCCGTCATAACCGAGTTTTCATTGTAGATTGAATCTTGCTGCCAAATATAATGGACGATTTATTGAAATTGGCCGCTTGTCCAGACACCTGTTCATACCGAGTAAGGATAAATATAATAGAGGAGTAGGATCGTGGATTGGCATGGCAAAACAAAAGGACATCGTCAGCGAAAACCAGATGGTTAATTGTCGGATCCTCACGACTGATTTTCATGCCTTTCAGTTCATCCTCAGCTGACGCCTTATGCAATAAATGACTAAGAACTTCACCACAAATGATGAACAAATATGGGAAGAGTCGATCACCTTGACGGATGCCTCGTTCCGGTGTAATAACCAATTGGCGAATCATTTATTAAGACCGAGAAGGTGACAGATTCAACACAAGTATAATCCAATGGATCCAAATGTTTGAAAAACCCATATGATACAAAGTATCACGAAAAAACCCCCTTCTAGCCGATCATAAGCCTTATAAATATCTATTTTGACGGCCATGTAAGATTTGGACCAACGTTTACGAGGCTTTGGAGAGTGGAGTAAATCCTAAGCAGTTACAACATTGTCCATAATGTTACGACCCGGAGTGAAGGCAGCATGCTCGTCACTTATAATATGCGGAAAAACCAGCTTCAAACGATTAACCAAAATCTTAGAGATGACATTGTATTGGACTTTGGAGAATCTGTTTTTGGAAGTAAACAAATATGACTGTGTTAGTTCCTGGCCATAAAACATTAGAAGAAAAGAACTCACGTATTTCACGGTAAACGTCATCTTTGACATATGGCCAAAGCTGACGATAAAAGACACCTGTGAGACCATATAGTCCCGGTGCTTTATCCACTGCAATATCAAAAATTGCTTTTGTTATTTTCTCGGGAGAGATCCGATGTTGAAATCCGCTGAAGACATATGTTTAGTTCTGACTGGTTGGTACTGCGTGTGTTTTTGAATAATGAGTTGAAATAATCACAAGTTGTCTCGCCAATCACATTATCTCTTTTCTACATATACCACCACTCGGTGTCTCAAGAGCAAGTATTTGATTACGAGCTACTCGTTGTTTTAATGCAACATAGAAGAAGAACTTTGTATTTCGATCACCAGCATTAATCCAATTTTCCCTCTTTTTCAAGTGCCAATATTGTTCATCTTCTTTATATGCAGCTTGTAATTTTGATTGCAGTTTATGAAGTTCTGGTGTAGACATCGAACTCTGAGTTAAAGCTTGATCCGATAATAATTTGAGATCCTCGATACATTTTGTAGCATTGGTGTATTTTTCACGCGACAAACTCGTATTCGATCCTCTAACGTGGCAATAAGATGGGAATTCTTCCCCGACTGTAAAATAGAATTCTTAAATCCTTCTTTCGAAAACATCGTTCGATCATACCGGAATCAACCACTAACCACGTCTTGTACCAGTATCTGCATCACAGCGAATCACCAGAGGTCGATGATCCAATCCCAGAAAAAGGTAAGAATTCAACTAAAGCCGAAGGGAAAAGCTCAACCATTCATTGTTGGCCATCGTGTTATCCAAACAACACCACACCCGATGAGAATAACATTGTCCTATTCACAAAAATTCATCTCCACTCGATTTAAGATGATGAAAAACACAAGAACTTACCATTCGACGAAAAGGGAAGAAAAGAACTTTGCGGTCTGCTAGGGCTTCCTCGCTTCTCTGTATTATTTCTGATTTTGTTAGAATCTCCACAAATCATCCATGGAGAATGATAGTGGCGATTAGTTGGGATTGGTGGGCCATATACAAAAGACAAATAAAAAAGAAATCCATTACATTGAACAAAAAAATCAACCAAATTCGGAAAACAAGAAATAACGGAAACAGTGAACTCTTCTAGAAGACTGCTAAATCCCCCACTTATACCCTGTGGAGGGACTATTACATAGTTGTCATAACCTAGACTGCTACATAGATCATGAATCATGTCATCCTTCTACTTGGTTTTGGAATGGTTGATTATGTCCAGGAGATAGTTCCGATATATCTCCTTAAGGCGTTGAATTATCAAGTCATTTCCCAGACCTTGACAGTCCATACAGTTGTGAGCATTGCATCTTGGGTGGTTTTGGAACCACCAAACCTTGAATCTTGTTGATGGCAATAGTGCTTGAAGAAGCACCATCGCGATCAACAGCAAGCAGAGCATTGTGGGAATCATCAAGGGAACCATTTGCATTTTGATTCTCATTCGCAGCAACATCATTGTTCATATCTTCCTCCTGATTCTCATCAAGTTCTTTAATAACAACATCATAATTTGGAACTGAGCATTGCAGGTTCTCGCTATGTGTTCGAACTTGGTCGTTTGGATGCTTAATTTCACAGCTTTTTCAGTAACTTACTTACTGATTGGAACTTCGAATATCACGCATTAACCTCCCCTTCATTCAAAATTGGCTTCAACTTTTCAGTTTTTGACCTATAATTGATAAAGAAAAGTATTAGCAATCACAACGGTGGGAATTTATTTAATTGGCTTATTTAAGTGTCCTCTGTGTATTGCTTTTCATACTTTACTCTGTATAGAGGAAGCAGCCAGAGAACTATGAGGTGTTTTTACCACGTCGACTCCAGCTGGGACTTCTAAAAACAGTCGGAACAAAGTGGCAAGGTACATCCCTTCCTTTCATTGGATTTGGAAATCCCGGAAGCCATCAGAAAGGGAAGTGATGGAGTCGGCTGGCTTCGATGGCGTTGTATTTATGAGAATGATAGGTAATTCCAACTTTGAATAGCGCAGTATTTCTGTATCTCTGATTTTCTTTTCTTTGTTTGTGTAATTGTTTCTGTAACTGTCATTTTTAATAAGGTAACCATTATTTTTAAGTGTTATTCTGGTCTTTGTGAATTGTGACTATGTTAGTCATGATATATATATATATATATATATCATATTTGTACATTTTATCTTTATATACCTGGTTATTGTTTTCTCATTCTGCAGTTTGAAAACCCTAAATGTATGATTCATGTCTTATTTTCACTTTAATAAGAGTCTTGTGAGAGTTATGGGCTGTCTAAACGAAAATTGCAGACTTGCAGGTATCTTTTCAGGGTTTTCTTTCTCTTTCAAAGTGAAAATAAGAGATGAATCATAAAGTTTTCAATGCCTTGATGTTGATGCTAATCTCGATATATCTGTAACACCTTTTGTTAAATGCTTTTTTCTCCTAATTTGTTTGTTTGCAAATTTCAGGATGATAAAAATGTAGCACATTTGAGTCATGTGAGTAGGCAACTACGAGATGGAGCATCAAGTCATCAGGTCAGTGTCAACTCAAAATATGTCAAAAAGTATATCACACTCAAGGAGAATCATTAAGCAATAACATTTATGTTAGAATCCAGAAAAAGAGAAAACTAATTGGGGTTTACAAAAGACTAAATCGGTTTCAGTATCTGACTCTAATCATATACATTATTGTAGATTTCTATTTGGTTGAAAAACCGATTGTAACTATATACATGTAAAACAGCATCAAGTTAAATAGAGGAACTGTGATTATTTTTCTCTAGAAGACATTTATATTCAGTTAAGTATATAATTATATTTAACTGTTGGACATAATCGTTTAAAGTGATTCGGAGTTAACAATTGTTATTTGTTAAAAGTTATATTAACCTCTACATTTCATACTCTTTCTTTAAACCAGTAGATTAAACAACTTTTTTAGTAATTACTTATCTTTTTAAAAGGAAAAATGCATAGAGCAACAATAGAATTAAATTACTATTTTTTAACTTACTAATTTGTTCAAGTAATTGTACACTTTGTTTTAAAGGGGTCTTAGAGTTCACAGAACGAGAAAGAATTTGAGAGAAAAAAGAGAAGAGCTGAGAATATGAGAAAATATTCTTTTATTCGATAAAGAATAATTACAAGCTCATTATATCTCATGAGCATAAAAATTTACATTAACTTGATAATAACCAAAGCTAATAGAACTAAGCGGATAAACTTTACATTGGCTTTTAATATATATGGAATATGGGAACAATCCATTGTTCATATATGCAAACTCTATACATAATTACTGAACAAATAATATAAAATATAATTATTTAAATAATAATAGTAGCCTGTGCAGTAAGAATTAGTAAGAAATATTATTTGTTGAGGTCGATTTGTAATTTATGAGCTATGTTGCTATTAAGAAAAACAAAATAGCGGTGATACAGAATAACCACAATGATGACACTAATAAAAATACCAAACATGCAATCTCTATATGTTACCACATACAATGAACATTAATGAAATTTAGTGATAATACACCAGAATGAACCACAATTTGCACTTGACTAGAATGAGATTTACTAAAATGAACCAAGATTTTGTGTATGAAAGTACACTTATTTATTTAAAGTTCGCCTTAATTACCGGTCAGCGCCGCTGACCTAAAAAAATAAACGCAACTGTTCATTTTCCTTATTCATCTATTTACTTTCCTCTCATTCTACACTTTTATCGTTTTGTGTAAACAACGGAAACTGTTCATATTCTTCATCGCTCTCAATTTTCTCTCGCCAATATTCTTACTCTTCTCACGAAGTCGCGAAGCCGCCGTTGATCATTGTTTCTCTTCACCGTTATCGGTTTCGAAAGAGGTAAGGTTATCTGTTTTCATGCATTTCTGGTATCAATGTATAAACCCTAATATCTCAGTCAAACTTAACAGGCTTGAAATAGTAAGTCCAAGTAACGTGAACCGTAACTCCTAATTTGTAAAAGTCGAACCATAGACGTTAACGCAAATACAATGTCAAAGGATCTAATGTCAAAGAACTTTCGTGGATTGCAAATTTTACTGGAAAGAAACTCTTCGTTCATAGCTTGCCACCAAACATCACTATGTACATACATATTTTTCTATATTCTTGATATAGTTACTCCATATTTATTTAAACCGTACATAGTTAAATTAGGGTTTACAAAGGTATTTGTACATACTTACAGTGTATCACATTGTGTACATGGTCTATATATATATTTGTACATATTTACATAGCAATGCCTACATAGGCAATATATATTATTGTACATATTTACATTACAGTGGGTACATATGCTATATATTTACATATGTTCAGAATAATGGGTACATACGTATATGTAGTTCTGTGTTTGTTGTTCTGAATGCTAAGACATTGCATACTTATCATGTAATTTGTTATGTTTTCTCTATGTGACAGTTTCAACTTACGGATATGAAGTATCCTCCGATTCTACTGGATAGAGAATCAAGAAGGAGTGCTGCTTTAAATGTTAACTTCACTTTGGCTAAAGTTCTCACTATTAAGAAGGATGGGCAAGATGTGTGGGACTACCTACGTGGGTCTCCATTGGGTGTCACTGTTAAACTCGCTGTAGCAAACTTCATATGGTGCGGGAAGCTAGTTCAATACTTTCTGTCTCATTAGTTGGTTGTAGCAAACTTGGATGAGCTGTGGTGTTTTTTCCAAGGCAAGGCAATGAGGTTATCGCTATTTGAGTTTGAAGCTGTAACGTGTCTTAACTACAATCCACTTCCTGATGATGGTGACATTGCTGCCGACCACAGACCATTATGGGCTCAATTTGGTTTTCCTGTGAATGAAGGGCCTACTTTCACAGAGATCATGAATGCTATTGAAAGAGGTAGAAGAGAAGGGTGGGATTTTGAAACCATGAAGATGCTTGGTCAGTTAGGTATTTTACAGAATGTCATTGAAGGTAAAAATAAACTATCTAGAATGGAACTGAAATTTGCAAAGAGAGTATTGAATCAGGAATCGTTTGAGTCATATCCATGGGGTCGTGTAACTTTTTCTTGTCTAATGAACTCTATCAAGTCAGCTCCTTCTGCTAATGTCACACTTCATGGCTTCCCTTTTCCACTGCTAATTTAGATATACGAGTATGTCCTGTGGTTAGGTGATGTGGTTGGGAATGCACGGGGTAATCCGGAAGACCCCCCCAATGCTTAGATTGCTTGGAGGTCGGTGCAAAGAGTTCGATGTTGAAGAAGAGGTGGAAAAACTTCCCGAGGTATACTTTTATGCAACATTTCTCATGTTTGTTAAGTCATTTTTAAACTTGTTAAAATGAATATTGATCAATAAGTCCTTTTACATGAAGGAGGTTGTAGTGCATCACATGCATCCGGTGGCCATAGATGCTAAGTACCCAGTTTGGCCAGCGAGGGTGACTGATGAAAGGTTAGATAGGTTGTTAGAGGATTTGATAATCGGACATCTCGATAAGTCTGTCTAGGATGATCCTGCGAAAAATCGAAGAAACGGGAAGCAGATGAGTGATGGAAAGGCTTCCTCATCCAGTGGAGAACAACAGTGGATGGCATTGAAAGAAGGTTTGTTGATTTGGAGGTGTCCCAAAGTGGTATAAGAAATGAAGCAGCCGGTCTGTTGGAACTGATTGACCAGAAGATTGAGGATAAGTTTGGAAGGATCGAGGGAAGGTTTGAAAGTGTGGAGAAAAACATTGAGGAATTTTGAGGGATAGTGCACCGTGAGAATTCTAAGAGGCCAAGTTCTTCTTTAAATGTGGAGGATAGATTGGCAAAGATTGAAGAAAATATTAAAGAGCTATTAGTGAGAAGAGAGCTTCTCGACCCATGTGACCTTTACACAAATCCGGCTGATTATGAAAAAGTGCATTTCAAACAACAAAGATGAAAGTTCTGCCGCCTTTCACACCGAGCTGGAATGTAACAACGATGATGAATCGGTTAGTAGAATAACTATATATGTACATACCAACTTATGAAACAGAGGATGACATTGATGAAACATAGGATGTTGATGCTGTGCATGTTGAAACAGGCGCCTTGGTTGAAGAGGTCTACCAGGTGGGTTCAACCGGCAATAAGGATGAGGTTCTCCCACAAGGTACGAAGCTGGTTGATGATGGAGTGAAGGAAGCAGGAGAAGCAAATGAGGGAATAATGGAAGAGAAAATTGATGATGAAATGGAAGAGACATTTGAAAAAGGCACCAGTGTATCTGACAATATTTGTCCTCAAGGATTAGAAGCTTTCGAACCTGGTGTACTACATACTGAGGAAGTATTGGCTGGCGCAATGAAAGCTGTTGAAACACTTATCGAGAATACTGATGTCTCTTTACCGCCTAAGCATGTACCGCCTAAGTGTGTACCCCAATTGGCACGATCTCAAGTACATCCATTCATTGGTAGTTCTACTATGAAGCGAGTCATGGATCAAGTGCTAACGTCGGTACTAGGAGTACTGAGCATAAAACAAAAATTGTTGAATTAAAAAAGCTAGTGAAAATGTGAGTTTTCGTTTCCTATAAAATATTGTAATTGCTAGGGGTATTTGTGACTTGTTATGCTAGTTTGTTGAATTTGATGTTGCAGGATGTCGAGTCAGGACATGCAGTTTTACCAAGAACTCATTAGGCAAAGAACTACAAAGAAAGTTGCACTGGCTAGCTGAATCCGTGATATCATAAGTGATTAGCCCAACTGTTTTATGCATAGGTTTATTGATGTCTGTGTAATAATGGTTTGTATTTGTGAAGTTCACAGCATCTGGAAGCTGTAGTAGACATCATGAGGCATCGATCTGTCCAACCCGACTCGCCTTACCTTCCTGGTCATGAATTCATTTTCTATACCTTAATGTATTCGATGCATTTTGATGTTGTTCACTGTAAGAGTAAAGGGGATAAGTATGTATTAAGTCAAACCTATCTCGAATATTTCATCAGAACTTTCACTATGGAATGTTCTACAAACAAGAGATGGTGGTACGACATTCAACACTTATACACAATCGTGAACATCCATGATAATCACTGGGTTGCATGCCATATTGATTTGTATTGGGACACAATTTTTGTATAAGACTGTGCCCTCAACCATGTAGCAGATCCTGAAATCAAGGCCGATGTGGACAACATGAGAGTAATGGTAACCCGAATGTTGGATGTTTTTGTTGGTGTTGCTGATCGGGTGTAGAGTGGTGGGCAGGGTGATATGAAAGTGGTCCGAGTAATAGGTGTTCCTCAGAATCCGAGATCGGGTGACTACGGTGTGTATGCCCTTCAATTCATTCACCTTCTTGCCATGGGTGACACTGTGTTCGAAGGCATCTGCGATGTAAACATTGTTGTTATCCGGGAGAAATTGGCCCTTGAGGTATTTGAGTGGAAGAATTCATCTGCGCGTCGGAAGGACTCTTTAGTCCCAGAGCATGGTGATTCTGAGTAATTATGCACGTTATAAACTTATGTTTTTGGTTGTAACCATTTTATGTACATTTTTATTCTGATGTGCGTAAATAGCAGTGACTATGGTTACATAGTCAGTTCAGTTGACTGTAAGGGATACATATATATATTATCAGCATATTTATGTATTATATATATCGTAATGACACATAATTAGTAGGAAGGATATGCGTAAATAGTATGCAAGTATGGGGATATAGTCAACGTCGGTACATATATTTTATTATTTTCCATATTTATGTAGGGCGTTTACGGTCCCAGAGCATCGTGATTCCGAGTAATTATTCACGTTATAAACTTATGTTTTTGGTTGTAACCATTTTATTTACATTTTTATTCTGATGTGCGTAAATAGTAGCAACAATGGTTACATAGTCAGTTCAGTTGACCGTAAGGGACACATATATATTATCAACATATTTATGTATTATGTATATTGTAACGACACATAATTAGTAGGAAGGATATGCATAAATAGTCTATGAGAATGGGGACATAGTCAATGTCGGTACACATATTTTATTATTTTTCGTATTTATGTAGGGCGTTTACGGTGACGTACGATACATACTTATGCAGGAAGGACAAGCATAAATAGTCTGCTGGTTACGTAGTTAGTCAAAGTCGTTGACCTTAAGGAAATACACATATGCATATTTATGTGGAGAGGTCAGGGTGGCCAACGATGCATATTTACTAAGAAGGATGTGCATAAATAGTTTGAGATGATGGGTACATAGTATCTGTCTGTAACAAATATTTATTAATTCGTATATTTATGTAGATGTTAATTTGTATATCTATGTATAGTGTTTTTGTGACGTATGTACATAGTCATAGGTGCGTGCGAAGGTTATGAGTTGTCGTATGCACCTAGAAATCAGTAAAACCATCACATCTATATCCCTATAGGCTTCTACGCCGTTAGCTATTTCTGACTTGTCTGTTTTTGGGGAATATCTTCCTTGAGCATGGAGTAGGTCCTTCTTGTACATGGGAAATGGGAATTCAACAGCACAAGATGGTTGTTCTGGGTTGATAATAATAGAGGATCCCGTACTCTAAGTGCCGATTGTACTACCAGGTTTGACGATTTCAGGCGAATGGTGTACGAAGAGTTCGATCTGGGCAAAAATCTTGTCGATGTGGAACTAAGTTGTATGCCCCTAAAGAATGTCATGTCAAGATTCCCGCTTGATACACCACCAGTATATGTTTCAAATGGTCGGCAGTTCATATCGTTCTTATCTTAGTCAAAATCAAATTCTCTTCGTCTTTGCGTAGAAGTAAAGAGTGTAGATTTGTACACCAAATCCTCCAATACTCTAATCTTTTTCGCAGACCGGAAGGAGGATCCGGTCAGCTTTGATTTCAAAGAAGAGAACTCGAGATTCGATTACTGTGTAGACTCTGACGGCACGGACTGAGGCGACGAGAATTATGTGAGATTGGGATCTGGCTCGCCGGGAAGTGATGAAGATACAGAAGATGGGGAAGTTAGCTCAAAACTGCCAATAAAGAAACGAGGCGTTCTAATTTACAAAAATGGTACAGGGATTTATAACGACAATGGTTTGGATAATATTGTAATTGGGGGCCTCGATATAGCTGTTGGGCAATGTTATCCATCGAAATCTGCTTTGGAAACCAGACTAAAGATAATGAGTGTTTTGCAAAAATTGGACTTTAGTATTATAAGCTCATCCCCAGAGCGGTTCTATGCGAAGTGTTGGGTGCAGGGAGGAGTGTTCGGGCGATCCCATTTTGAGATTTCCCAAAGTTTCATATCCGCAGGTATGATGGTGTCCATACATGTTCGGTAACAAAATGCACTTCGCGAGCCAGGCACGCATTGCCCGCAGTTTTAGCGATGCTATACAAGGATTTCGTTGGTGGAGTCGGACCAACGGTTCTTCTAAAGCATGTTGCTGAAGCTATGGCAAAACGATACCAAATCAATGTCAGTTCTTACGAGTTTCCGCAGTAGGATTCGCATTGGCTACATAATACTTAAGTAGTACGATTTGAGTCCTGTTTGGTAAGTATCTATACATGTGTGAAACATAATAACTAGGGATTGTACATACATACATGTAAATATTGACGTACAGTACATGTTAATATGCAATGCATCTTCCCCGCATAATATTATTGTCCATAAAGAGTATATGCCTGATCATACTACATATGGATTACTGAAAGGCACACCGGACACTGAGGTGTGCGAGAGGTTTGGTGTCTGGTTCACACGAGGAAGGGTTCAAGTATTTGCCAGCATACGTACACATGATTAAGGTGGCTGATCCTGGGACTTATGCACAAATTGAAGTTGATGAGTGGGATCATTTCAAGTACATGTTTATAGCTTTTAGTGAAAGCATCCATGGCTTTCTGTACATGCACAAAGTCATTGTTATGGACGGGACATTTCTGCATGGAAAATACAGGGATACCCTTCTGACGGTCACTTGCCAAGACAGGAATTTCCAGATATTTCTGATTGCGTTTGCCATTGTCGATACCAAATATGATGAATCGTGGGAGTGGTTCTTTAAGCAACTGAACTGTGTCATAGCAGACGATGAAGACTTAGTAATAATTTCTGATCGTCACTTGTCAATCGGTAAAGCCATTAAAGCGGTGTATCTGAGGGCAAATTGGGAAATTTGCACATATCATTTGTACAAGAATATACACGTCCGTTTTAAGGGGAAAGAAGATTTTCGGCTTGTTTAAAAGGCTGCAAATGCCTTCAGGCTTGTTGATTTCTAGAGTGCATTCGAAGAAATTGGGAGGTTAAATCCAGCACTGCAAAAATACCTGAAAACCGCAGATGTTAAATTGTGGGCTCGTGCGTACTTTCGTGGGGATGGGTACAACCATACTACTAGCAACATAGCTAAGTCCCTAAATAGAGTTCTCTCGCAGTCTAGGGGGTTGCCTATTTTACCACTGCTTGAGGTTATCAGATGCATGATGACACGATGGTTTTGTCAACAGAGAACTGCAACTGGGAAAATGCAAACTTCTTTAACTCGTAATGTCGACGCATACCAAGTACAAGTAAAATCCAGGCTATTTTTGCGAATCTGAGAGACAAAAATGCTCATGCTACCGATTTGAACTAGACAAGTTGTCGTGTGCCCATGCAATTGCAGTAGCCGATGCATGCAAAATCCTAACACTATCAATGTGTTCTCGGTACTATCTTAGATTATATTTGTATAAGGTATACTCAACACCTATCATGCCAAAAGACTCCACTTAGCCAATATCAGAAAGTATTGCAACCGAGGTGTGTCTGCCCTGATACGGCAGCAGCCGGGCAGACCCACGAAATCGCGAATTAGATCAGCATTGGAAGTTGCACATGAGGCAAAACGTCATAGGAAGGTCAACAAATATGGAATATGTGGCAATATTGGACATAACATGAAGACATGCAGGGGTTTTGCTGTGTGTCAGAAATTGCGCTCACAATGAGGAGGACATTGTCACATTGCAGTGTTCATCACTAGTAAATTCATATACATTGCAGTTTTCCCGAACAGCTGGTTTTTCATTTGTGGACCTTTAGATTTGTTACATTGCATTTCATATGCATGACAAATTTACTAGCTACAGAAGTATATATGTTTCACACAGTCTTTACATATTTTTGAATCGTATTACATTTCATACGCATGACAGATTTACTAGCTACAGAAGTATATATGTTTCACACAGTCTTTACATATTTTTGAATCTATTACATTTCATACGCATGACAGATTTACTAGCTACAGAAGTATATATGTTTCACACAGTCTTTACATATTTTTGAACCGTATTACGATATGCAGTTATGAGTGCAAATGTTTTGCATTACAAAGTCATTACAGAGTGACAATCATCATTACATAGTAAATGACACATTATATACACACTAACAGACGTTGACTATGGTCATTACAAATTGAGCCCCAAAGCAAATCTTGCATACAGGAATTACATCACCTTTATGCCTCCCAAGACATGTTAGGTAACGGATCCAACCCTTCAAAATATGCGATGAATGAATATCGACGCCGATTTCCTATTTGAATGATGTGGCCTAAAACTCGATTCCCAATGTTGAATGCTTCTTCAAGTGTTAGTATGTCTTCAAGGAAGGACTCCATTAGCACGTTCTCCACATAGGCATAAGAACGCTGTAGCTGTGAAACAGGCTTCAGAAATACCCGCGCATGCAGCGCTCAGTACTTTGTCCATCACTTTTTGGGATGCACCTGCTGACTCCACTGTTTGAAGGCCCCACGCATACATGGCTGATGGGTTTAATGCATCTATGCATCGACACATAAATCCCCAGTATGGTGAATCTCTATCGATTTCCCTTACACGCATGATAAACTCCCTAACGTCTACTTTGGATGACACATCATCGGAGAAGGCAATGTCGCAGAGAGTATGGCCTGAAGCAATAAAGGGTCCTAAGCCCCAAAAACCTCTGTGACCGACACGATGGATGATATCTGATATTAATCCACCGGTATGAATGGGATCGACATGAACGGAGTAAGAAAATATCAAACCCAGTATCGAGAGTCTTGATATAGATGGATGGGGATGTATAATGGACCACACATCTATATACATATATATATATATATATATATATAAATAACAAGGTGTGTCGGAAATTAGGGTTTCCATAGTTCGAAGTACAGATTGGTAAACAATTATGTAGTGGGAATAAGTATGTATTGCTAACAAAATTCAATGTAGTGCGATTCCTATGTATATTGGTTTTACAAATATGTAAGCATGTATGGCTTAGCCGGTTTCTATGTATAGTTGGGCCTACAAATATGTAAGCATGTATGCAGCACGCCGATTTCTATGTATAGGTGGGTATACAAATATGTAAGCATGTATGACTTTGCCAGTTTCTATGTATAGTTGGACATACAAATAAGCATGTATGCCGCACGCCAGTTTCTATGTATAGGTGGGTATACAAATATTTAAACATGTATGCAGCATGCCAGTTTCTATGTATAGTTGATTATACAATTATGTAAGCATGTATGCAGCATGCTGGTTTCTATGTATAGTTGGGTATACAAATAAGTTGCGTACAGAGGAGTGGATTGTCCTTAGTAATTTAGGTTAGCACGATTTCTATTAACACTGGTTTACGTAGATATGTAATTGGAAATAAATATATATATATGTTAGACACGAGGTATCAAATATCATTCTCTCTCGGCACACACCTCCTTTTTTTCCGCCACGCTGTAGTTTCTTAGTCGTCTTCCCCCTGTTCTTGAGTGAAGGTAAACATATCTGCAACTTTGATTGTGTTTGTTTAATATCCCGAGTTCTCCTGAAATGTTTTGAATTTTCCTAAAGTTAGGGTTACGTGTTTTGTTAAGGTAATCATGGTGTCCTGGACGGAATCCGAATCCGACTTAAACGACGAGGAACATCATGCGGCTAGGATGAGGGAGCTCAAGGAATACTTGGACCATTTACGACATTGTAGTCAGCCAGTGTGTTACTTTCCACGAGTTCCTTACGTAGAAAGATCAGCTTTTGCTTACCAACTGGTGGTCCTCCTTTCTCCTAGATCTTGGCCTTAACATCTTCAATCTCCTCAGTCTTCTTCATCGTGATGATGTCAATTTCCCTTCCTGTAGACATTACGGAGACCTGAATGAGTTCCTCGCAGATTGGATTTGGACCGAAACAAAGAACAACTTCAGGAGTAGGTCCGTCAAACCTTAGGTTAATCGTGTCAGATCTATCATTAACCCGTATATTGACGTTTTTTCCTTCCACAGACTCGAAACTAATCTCCATACTCGACCCTCGATTTATCGCACCCGACCCTCGATTCATCGCACCTGACCCTTGGGTAGTGTCTCCTTTTATACCCAACCCGCTGTAGGGGCAAAATTAGGGTTACTCGACGCGTACATATAAATATGGATATGTAGGCATTTACATTTCAATTAACCCAATGCGTACATATAAATATGGATATATAGGCATTTACATTTCAATTCTGTAACTCAACGCGTACATATAAATATGAATATGTAGGCATTTACATTTCAGTTTTGTAACTCAACGCGTACATATAAATATGGATATGTAGGCTTTTTTTTTGTCAACGACAGTATATTAAGAAAAACTCAATGGGATATAGAGTTACATCAGTAAACCATTAGCGACCTCTCTAATATGATGAGCGAGAGAATCAGCCCTATGATTTAACAATCTAGGAATGAAAGAGACTGAGATAAAACTAAACAAAGAACTTAACCTGAAGAATTCCTTCTGGTAGGGAAAGAAAGCTGGCCACTCCTCTGGTTGGTAAATGATCATCAGCAAAGTCTCACAGTCCGTCGAGAACTCCACTTCTGATATATGGAGAGCCAAAAGAGACTCCATAGGCAAGAGTAAAGCTTCGAATTCTGAATGAAGGGCAGACAGACTTCAATGAATTCCTCGAGCACCCATGTATGTACCATCTACTGAATCTTGGAAGCAGAACCAACCCACACCGGATTTGAAGTCTATACTTTTCCAAGAACAATCCACAAAGTATCTGTATCCTGTGAAGCTCAGATCTGTTGTAGAGGGGATTACCGATGGTGATAGTTTGAGTGAAGAACTGACCGCTGAAGGTTGTCTAGAAACCGAAGTTCACTTCTAGTGGAAACCCATTCTTTGGAGTCGGCTTCCGCTTGAAGAATAATATTGCAAGGGTCAGTATACGAGGTAGAAAAGCAATGATCATTTCTAGCTTTCCAAATATGCCATATAATCCAAGGAAAAACCTTAAGATCTACTTTATCTGGGATACGCCAGAACAAATAGTCTAGGTTAGACCAAATAGAATTTCCTAGGAAAACATTGACTGCAGAGGGAATACAGGATAGTGCCCAAGCTTGAAGAGCTGGAAGACATTCAAAAAGGACATGATTAATGAATTTAGTCTCTGCCCCACAACGGAAACAACTGACATCACATTTGATCCCGCGGTGATTTAGATTCTGCTTAACCACAGTACATCATGAGACCGCTTGCCACATAAAGTGTTTTATCTTATTAGGACAATCTGTTTTCCAAATTTTGGCTTATAATGCCTGAAAATTTGGCCCAAATTGGCCTACCTCTAATAATGAGTTAGTTTCTTCCGTTTGATATCTAGATTTAACTGAATATCAGCCTATTTTTGTGTAATGCCAACCCCAATAATCTGGTCTTTGTCATCTAGGAATGGGAATTCCCAAGATGAGCATAACATCACTAGGATCAAAATATTGCCAAAGAATAATCTCCTTTCATGTCCCAGATTGGTGATTAATAAATTGATCAACCGTGAGATCTAGATACAACATCGGCCTAAAGTTATTTGCTGGACGGGAAAAAACATCCGGGATCCATGGATCTCGCCATATTCTAGTTGTTTTCCCATCACCAATTTTCCTAACCAAAGCCTTAGCATAGGAGATGCTTCTCCATCCGTATGACATATTAGCTGTCGACTTTGAAGTTAAAGGACATTGATCCTTATAGTATCGTCCCTGCATCACTCTTGCGAAAAGTGAATCGGGATAATCAAGTAATCTCCAAAGTTGTTTGGCCAGAAGAGCATAATTAAATTCTTCTAAAGCTCTAAATCCTAAACCACCTTCTGACTTTGATTTGCATAATCTTTTCCATTTCTTCCAGTGAATTCCTTTGGAAGTTTCTGAATTTGACCACCAGAAATTGGCTAATTTAGTTTAATCACAATAGTCTTAGGAAGTCGATAGCATGACATAACATATGTTGGTAAGGCTGTTAAGACGGATTTAATCAAAACCTCCTTACTAGCTTTCGATATAGATTTAGAAGACCAACTATTTATTCTTTCCTGAAGTTTTTCAGGAAGACCTAGATACAAGCCCATCCCACCTAACTGGTTAATCCCTATGATATGGTGTAGTTCAGGTTTAATTGTGTCAGGTATTGCGTGTCCAAATTGAATTGATGATTTATCAAAATTAATTTTTTAACCTGAAAGCATTTCATATTCTTTTAGGACTTTGAGAATTTGAGAAGTCTCTTCTTTAGTAACTTTACAAAAGAATAAACTATCATCAGCGAAAAGAAGATGTGAAATTGTTGGGCACTCTTTTGCAATATATATACCTGTAATCAACTTATTTTGTTCTGCTCTTTTAAGTTTGGAAATTAAAATTTCCGTGCATAGAATGAATATATATGGAGACAGGGGATCTCCCTGTCTTAGTTCACGGTGCAGGATTATCCTACCACTGGGTATCCCATTTATTAGTATCGAATATTCAACACTAATTATGCAGTACATGATACATTGAATCCAGTTATCACTAAACCCTAACTTATGTAAAAAACTTTTGACAAAATTCTATTCAACTCTGTCATAAGCTTTACTCATATCGGTTTTAATAGCCATGAATTTTCCTTTAACCGCTTTATTGGTGCGGAGAGCATGGAACATTTCCTGAGCAATAACAATATTATCAGAAATGAGTCTACCAACTACAAAGGCTGATTGGGTCTCAGAGGTGAGCTTAGGAAGAACCCTTTTAAGTATAAGACACAACACTTTGGAAATAATTTTGTAACTAACGTTACATAAGCTACTCGGTCGGAATTCCATCATCTTTGTTGGTCTGGAAATCTTAGGAATGAGACAAATATTTGTCATATTCAGACCTTTATCAAAGGAACCTGTGAGTGAAAAGTCATTAACTAAACTAATCACATCATCCTTAATAATCTCCCATGATATTTGGAAGAATAAGGCTGTCATACCATCTGGTCCTGGGGTTTTCCCAAGATCCATCATAAAAAGAGCTTTATTGATTTCTTCTTCTGTAGCTCTTTGCATAAGGAATTGATTATCCAAATCCGATATTTTGGTTTCAATCTCCTCTGATTCGATATTATTATTACCATTGCTAGTAAATAGCTGGGAAAATAACCGTGTAGCTTTATCCAGGATCTCCTCATTTTTGGAGACCTAGTTACCAGCATGGTTCATTAATCCAATTCTTCTATTCCTTGTTCTCCGTTGTTTTGTTTGAGTGTGGAAAAATTTTGTGTTTTCATCGCCTTTCTGCACCAATTTATTTCGACTTCTTTGTTTCCAGTAGGCCTCTTCCTCACCATATGCTTGTTTAAGGCTTGATTTGACTTTAATAATTTCCGCTGTATTATTGGAATTACAATTTTGTAACTCTTCAACAATTTTCTGTAAATCCAAAATTTTCTGTCGACCTGAAGGTACTTGTGTGTGTCTCCGATGCGAAATCTCCCGACGGCAACTTTTGAGTTTCCTTGTAAAGGAGTCTCTCCGACGACACGGTAATCCTTTCCAGCTTTTTTTGATAATTTCCTTAAAGCCGGCTTTTCCAATCCATCTTTTGTTAGAAATGAATTGCTTGTTAGGACAAAACACCTGATAATCAAATCTCCCTAAAATTGGTCTATGGTCTGAACCTATCATTTCGAGGTACTCGACATTAGAATTAGGGAAAGTATCGTGCCAATCATTGTTTCCATAAGCTTTGTCAAGAATGCAACATATTATACCGTTTTTTCTTACACCTCGCCAAGACCATGGATTCCTAATTTTTGGGAAATCAACCAGACCACAGTCTCTGATCATCTGATTGAAGGATATGAAGTAGTTTGCATTTCTCAATGAGCCTCCTAGTTTCTCATGATTTCCAGTTAATTCATTAAAATCTCCTATGATTAACCACGGAGAATACCGAGATCCCCATTCTAGTGAGTCTTTCCCATACATAGTCTATTTTGTTTTGGTTTGGTTCTCCATAAATAAAAGTAATATCAATGTTGATTCCTTTGAAGTGGAAGGAAATATCAATCATGTTCTTATCTTTGTGATGTATAGTCACATTATATATATATCTGAATAGAATAGAGCCAAACCACCACTTGAACCAATTGGTTCTACTGTGATTAACATTTTATAACCCAAATGAGAGAGAATTTTTTCCATAAAAAATTGTTATTTTTGGTTTCTAAAAGGAATAAAAAATCTGGTTTAAATCTTTTCCAAATGTCTTAGATAATGAATTGAAATCTTATTGCCAATTCCAACAAAGAGTTCGCAACATTAAAAATAAAATTTAAAGGTAGTTGGGCCTTTCCCACTCTTTTTAGTTGTCCCTTTCATCACCTCAGAATTCTGTGGCATTTTCTTAGGAGACATCGCCGCAATGGCCATCATCTTCTTACAGCTAACACCACGAAGAGGTGTAGCAGGTCTAGAAAAAGGTCTGCTTGGACCCGGAGGAGGTTTCAAGAACATCACCTCTTTGTATTGTTGGACCTTAGCTGCAAATTTTGCATGAATCTTGGCCATGTCATCTTTTGAAATATTATAAGTGCTAATTGCTGCTGCTTAAAAGGCGAGAGCATCCAAAGTATCCTCAGGAATGTGTGTAATTTCAGAATCTTGCATCACGACATCCTCTTGAACAGCAGTTCCTTCAACAGATACTGTCAAGGCTGCAGCAAGAGGATCTACGATATCTGCAGTGAGGAGATCCTGACCATCACTTTGCTTGGATAGTGGTATCGGATTTGTAGTAGTGTTTGCTGCCTTGTTAAGGTTCAGATTCATCTCTTCATCAATGTGTGCCATCATCTCTTCAATCTGGAAGAGGGGACCTCGCACCTTCTTAGAGGATAGCGCTCCAGTAGTAGAACTCTCTCCAGTAACCCACTCCGATCTAAGGAGTGTAGAGTTAAAAGAGCTCTTATTAATTAGATCAATAATAGCATATAAGTGACCAAAGATTAACATATAGGATAATAACCTTTTAGGTCGTGGCCTATTGAATCCTCGAGCCTTCTTTGAGTTCTTTTTAGGACCTGGCTGTGAGTGAGGCTTCACTTTTGAAAACGCATGGTGCTTTCCTCTCATAACTGCACCCTTATAGCTCAAGTTCTGAGCTTGTTTTGGTTGCTTTCCTTTGTTATTGTTATGCAGGTCTTGAACCTCTTTCTTGGCTTTATAGCAGCAGGTTTCATCATGTGTTAAACGATAGCATATATTGCAATAGCCTTCCAATCGTTTATAATTAAACATCAACTGTGACTTCTGTCTTTCTTCTATTTCAAGAGAAGAAGAGAAAATTAGAGGCTTTGAACAAGGGAATTCAATAAGAACTTTACCTTTGAGAGCCTCAATCTGGAGAACAGTTCCAAGATATTCTCTGACTAATCGATAAACCTCTTCGACCCTATACTCGAAAGGTATCCCAGTTATTTTGGTCCAGAAATTGATCACACTTGGATAGTTTGCATCTGCCAAAGGTTTCCGAGGGGCATAAGAAACTATCCAACCATCAAAGTTGGAAGATCTGTAATGCAGGACTCCCGCAAGATCATCTTCATTCTGGAATTTAAATTAGAAACGACCGTTTCCCAAGTTGAGACCAGCTACACGGCCTTCCAGGTTCCAGAATCTCGGCATTTTAAACACAAATGTGTCAACATCTTAAATCATGGGATTCAAACACCTTCCTAGTAAAATTTTGGAGCAACGTACCAAGAGAGCAGAATTGTCAATTCTTGGAATCTTGATTTTCAATCGCCTAGGTGGAGATTTGGAATCATCATGCTTCTTACCGAGGTTTAGTTGAGCCATGATCTCAAAACAAAGTTCGTGATTGATATTTAGAGGGTTGCTAAGATATATATAGTGTCGATATCCTAGGAGTGAAAATATTCTATGATTAAATGAGAATTCCTTTTTTGCATAAAATATTAATAAAGCAAATAACCCATTCTTAGATATGAAGATCTCTTCTTTAAAGATGAAAATGAGTAATTAAAGTTCATCAAGATTTCCAAAAATCTTCCTTTATCTGAAGCATTTTATACAGGCAAGATCTTATAAGTAGAGAGCTGCAAGTATACATTAAATACGAGATACTCCCAAAAAGTAGGGATAATAGTCTCGTAGCATAGTATTAAGCCAGTGAGATTACTTTTTAGAAAATCTAGGCAGTTATGAGGAAATAGAATAAAATTCCAGAATTCAGGATCCAAATTAGAAATAAGGAAGATTCTTGTTTTAAACCTAAAATCCCAAAGAGATCTGTGTAGTCGTTTAATCTTTTTAACGTGCACGGAGAAATAAAATTTTCCTTTTCCTTTAAAAAATCCATAAGATGATTAGGTTGTACCTTATAGCCAAATCTGGTGATTTGGACTTGAATTTCATAAGATCCGTTTATAATTCCTAGGATTGAGAATGTAACTGCTTGATCTTTTGATCCAAAAAATATATCGGAGACATCTACAAAATACAAGTTTAGAGACAAAGTTAAACTAATTTGGTTAACTTTTATCAAATAAGAATGGGAAACTATTAGGTTCCATAGGCTAATTGCTAAAGGGAACTCGAGATAACTAAGTACAAAACTAAGCAACATGTTGTTGTCACAAGTCGTATTTCTCTTATTAGCATTTAGTAGAATTTCTACCAAAAATGTGGGAGAAAACTTAAACATATTTATTGATACACCGCTGGAACCATTTAGATGATGTATAACTATAAACAAAGTTATTCTCACATCATAGGTCGAGATTGTAATTAACTTATTGTTAATGAGAAAGAACCATTCTACGATGCACATGTTATTATAGTGTAGATACCCACAAATCTTTATCATAGCAAATTGCTCGAGAGGGTAGGGTTCTAGGAGACATTAATCTAAGGGAGCAGATTCATGATAACAATGAGCCTTCTCTTTCGATTGGCATAAGCAAGATGGGAAGAAACAGAACATCTTTCATAGAAGCCTTCCTGAAGAACGTGAGTGTTCTGGACAAACAAATAATTCAAGTAATGGGGAATAGATTTTCAATGAATGATGAAACTCTGTTCTGTATTGGGATCGACTAGGTGATAAATATGGGATTAGTAATGTCAAAACCATAGGAATTATCATAATGAGTTTAGTTACCATTGACATTTGAGATTTAGGTAGCGATATTGTACCTTGAATCATCCTTAGCTTTTGTGGGTGGGAGCCTTCATAGATTTTGAAAAGCTTCCTTCGAATTAACGTAGATAACCGATGAGGCAAATCTAGGCATGAATAGGTGAAATCGAATTCAGCTAGATAAAGGCTTTCAATGGAATAATCGTAAATTGGTTTCCAGAGGAAATTCAAAATCTGATTTGTGGAAGTACTGTCACCGCAAATCTGGATTTCATTTCTCCTAACTAAATAAATATTCATGGGTTTGCCGATAAGGGCAATATCATAATAGTATCGTACATATAGGAACAGTCGGGAGGCCAGAAGATGAAGACGAGAAAGAAAGGGGATGAGAGAAGAAGAAGAAATCATACCTATATAGCTTCAACCTCACGACGGATCTGAGGAGATCGGAAGAAGGAGAGGCCAGATAAATCCGTCGTCGTAAGCGGATCTTGAGTCGCCTGAGATCTCCCCGGAAGTCTCCCCAAAGATTTCAATTATGTAGGCATTTACATTTCAATTATGTCACCCAACATATAAATATGGATGTGTAGGCATTTACCGTCTTTTCCTTGTTCAGTTAAATGACAATGTTGCATTCTATAATACATGGTGGTATTAATCGTCAAGTCAATGTAATATTGATGTCTCTATAAGGGTGAAATGGTCAATCCCACTTAATAGTTTATTATAAATTTTTTTTCCCTTTTTTTTTGGTTAAGCATTGATAGTATTATTCGGTGCTCTAGAGTCTTATTCGATAACTTTACCAATTTTATCCGCCACGTCTCTTGTCCTACCGTGACACCCCAATCGAAATCCTTCGCCCATGTCTACGACGTTAGAATTATCGTTACCAAGAGCAACAAGAAGAGGTTTGTGTATAAGATGTGCCTGTGGTTGCGGTGTGAAGAGATTCACTTCCACCACAACGGCTAATCTTGGCCGTCCTTTCTACAAGTGTCTCACTAGGAAAGAGGTAGGCTCTGGAACTCTTACACATACATAGCTATAATGTTGCGTCACCTAGGTTGGTTATTCACATACACCCAAAATTGTATGTATGACAGGACCACCTGTTTAGATGGATTGAGGACGTTTTAGTCAAGGAAATAGAGGATGTCGATACAAAAATTTGGGACATAGAAGTGGCCAATGGACGAATTGAAGTTCGGATGACGGAATTGCATGACGAAATGTCTGAACTTCGTACAAGCCTAAAGAGATCGAAAAAAAATTGTTGGCCTGTGTTTTTATGGGTGTGTTGTTATCAGTGTTCAAAAAAATGCTAGGATGGTCCATGTCACAGACATTTGTTTCTAAAGGATGGTCCATGTCACAGGTAGGAAATCCATCCCAAGTGGTGTAGTGGCCTAGGAATCTTCAAGCACCGGGATCGCCAGATTGACTTACAAGCGCACAAACCCTCTCCGCGATGGTTATGGCATACTCAAGGTCGGTGAACTCCCCAAGAAAAGTATCAAACAAGTTCATACCAAGTTCTCCTAAGCCACATATAGAGTAGAATGCAGCACATGCAAGTCGGGCCTCTGGAATACCAGCTATCGATGCAATATAGAGTGAATCCATCGCTTCCTACGACGGCCCAGAAGTTACCATCTCCCGAATCCACAGACGTACATCGCAGATGGATTTTGTGCTTCCAAAAAAGTCTGGAAGAAAGGCAGGTAAGGAGAGTAATCATCACTCAGACGACGATCAACAAAGAACTCAACCAGGTTTACCTCCGACAACACATCGACGGATTGCGCAATCGCACTAAGAGACGGACCAGATACAAAAAACGATGCTAAATCTCTAAATCCTCAAGGCCAACTCGTCGAACGATGTCTATAGTAACATGAAGGGGGAGGTAAGGCAAAGACATGGTGAGAGAAAGATTACGAGCATTGACTGGGTTTGAGGAGCTTCGCTATGGTAATAAGTAGCATTACCATAATTACATATGAATGGTACATATGTATCACCTATCCGTGGATATGTTACATACTACATATATTTGTGGATGGATTACATATTTATCTGCATTATGTAGTTGCTCTACATATTTGCCTAAATTAGACTGGTACATAGCTGGCGTTCAATGGGGATATTGCATACTACATATTTATGTTTGAGTCGTTGAGCGGGGATGTGGCAGTCTAAATAAATATGCATCGTAGTTATTTGAGACTGCTTAATAATTTTATCACACGCATGGTCGTTTAATGGGAAATCATACTATTGGGTTTCGCGCGGCATATGAACGCGCTTTCTGATTGGACGTGAATAACTGAACAGTCACTCTGACACAGGAAACAGGGAAAAAAAAAGTTTCACAAAATAGGCGAGACCCTTCACTTCCCTTCTTACATATATTTATGTTTCTTTCGATGCTACAATGTATTATGTCACCCGTCCTTAAACAAAAAAATCTCAGGAAAGCTAACATATTTCCCTCACTGCTTTTGCTAAGCATTAAATACTCAACTATAAAATGGCTGAGAAGGGCAAATAGGAAGTTCACTACTGTTTTGACGACTCCAGCGAGGAGTATGACTCTGACGAGATACCAAAAAGCCCCACGACGATCAAGAACAACAGAAGTGGGCGAAACAATGGAAGTGCCCATCATGTCAGGACAGGATTAGTTATGATGCGATGTATAGCCTAAACACTCTTTTATGGCACGGGAAGACGAGGACAGGAAATAGAGCTAACCTCCACTGGGAAATGGCGCAAGTGATAGCATAGGAGGTTGCGTTTTATGGACCGGCCGTCGAGGAAATAACGAACCACATATTTTCGGGATGTGGAAAGGTTTAGATGAGAGCAAGGTAAATGATATGGTATGGCCTCTAGTGATACCGAATTTGCCTTACACTCATCGATCGTATGGCCTCTGATCGTCATCATCCTGAATACTCAGTTTCATGTCGATCCGAATACAAAACAGGTAATGTGTTCCACCCAACTTTCCGAACCGCCCCAGGTATTTGGAAACTACTATACTGTTTTCATATGTTAGTGTATCGGGATGGGAAATCTAGAATTTATGGAATACTTCAAACAGTTCGAGCCTATGAAAGCACGCCATTCCTATGGACCAACTGGACATATGGGAATGAGTCAGTTGTTTTAGAGGAGACTGCGCACGGCTATTTTCAGGCTGAGCAACTCACGCCATTCCAGGCCGGATGGGATAGCCAGAAAAAAAGGTATACTGGGGGTCGTCGCCAACCCTTTGGTTATTGTGTGAGAAAGGGAGATCTCCAAGTATTCAACGCATACATACATGGTAGGGCGAAGCTGAGATCTGATTAGATACATTTTTGGGTGGTGGTGAGGGAGGCCCTAAGAGCGTCGGCGAGAAATCAGGTTACGCTGTACAGCGTGTGGTAAGCGTATCTATGTCACATTTGTATGTTTCGTTTTTGGGTTTTCTGGTACTGCATATTAACCATCGTAGATTGAACATTGGTACATATTAATCTGCACGAGGCCACGTTTTTAATAACTTAAGCGCATGCCTTGACTACACGTAAGAAAACATGAATTGTGACTATAAGGGATACATAATTATAGACCACAAAGCTACATAAAGATGTTTTACATAGTCTGCCTTACCGTACTATATATTAATCTATACGAGGCCACATTTTTAATAACTTAAACGTGTACCTTGACTACACGTAAGAAAACATGAATTGTGGCTGTAAAGCATACATAATTATAGACGACAAAGCTACATAAAGATGTTTTACATAGTCTACCTTACCGTACTATATATTAATCTGCACGAGGCCGCATTTATAATAACTTAAACTCGACTACACATAAGGAGACATGAATTATGGCTATAAGGCATACATATTATAGAAGACGAAGCTACATAAGGATGTTTTACATAGTTTGGGCCTTTGTAAACACAGTACGAAAGTATTTTACATTTGTTATCAAAAGTTTACATATTAACGCGATTAACTTACATAAATATTACATATCTTTACTTCCACGAAGAAGCTAGAGCGAGAAAGTATACGTGGTATTCCGGGCAACTCAGCACGCTTCTAATAACGCCTCCGTGTAGTAAAAGCTGAAGCAGGCCTTACAAATATGACCAGACCATAGATGTCCACAGGGGGACCATTCAGACCAAATGTCGTAGAGATCATAGAAAGTACGAGAATGATGACCTACCATTTCATTAATAAAAAAAAAAAGACTTGATATGCAATATTATGGGCATTGACTAATTCGCCAACCTCAACCAAGAATTCATTGAATAGGGGGTATCTGATATCATTAACAAAAAAAAGGGGGTATCTGATATTATTCCGGCCAGATATAAAGTGGAAAGCTGCACACACAAATTTGGCATTTGGTAGTCAATGATCACACCCCACATGTAGTCGGAAGGACCAGTTGTCGCCAACGTACGAAGGCCAGTGACGAATATGGCCACCAGATTTCGTGCACGTAGATAACGGCGAAAAAAGGCAAGTACATAGAGTCCTCGTTGCTGAGCGAATCAACCATACCGAACTCGTCAGTATTGGCCTCCGTTAGCACTTCATCAAACAATGCAATGGATTGCAGGAACTGACCCACGGCGATAAACGGACCTAGATATCGGAAACCGTGATGATCAACACGCATTATGATGTCTTTCATTATGTCCGGTGGAATGTACAGTGTCGGGATGCTTTGTTGTCATCTCATTTTGAGATAGAACGAGTTAGGATTTTTGTTCAGAATATAAGAGTTTCGTACATAAAGGCATGTTGTGGTATGATGTGTCAACATCAGCTGTGCAATCAACACAGCTGTTTGATTAGGGTTAGTACTTTGCAGTGTAAAGTGAGAGTTTGGGGTTGAGAATGTCCAAATATGTAGCTACCATGTATGATACGTTAAATATTAAACACCACATTTACATAAAAAATGGGAAACTACATTAGCATATTTAGAGAAGCAATGTAACGTACTTAAGTACTTTATACAATGCTTTTATATAGATATGTAGATAGAAGGTACATTTTCATAAATATATCGCTTATGGCCATATTTATGCAGACCTCTCCGCAACACATAGTACATATTTACCTTCACGGTCGATCCCGACGTTGGATTTTCAAAACGTAGGCAAAAGCTAAGGTGTCCCGATAATAACTTAGCAAGCATCAAGAATCTCTAACGTATAGAAATACCCAAAACAGCAGGTACACATTGCATCAGGTAATCGGTGGCCACTCTAGGGAGATTACCACTGAGACTGTAAAGATGGTGGAACGAGGAGCCGGTATTACTTCCGATTTTTTGGACCTGGTAAAAAACATCCAGAGCTATCTCTTTTGCCACTACCAAGTTTGAAACATCCTGTAAAAACAAGGTGAACAGTGAGCTACCAAGACTTGGCTTACCAATCAGACGTGTAAATGCAGCGTACGCAAAGTTAGCATGTAGTACACCAACGGTTGATGCAAATAGGACTTTGTTCATAGCACTAGTGAAGAATTCTGCAGGAGCATATCATGCTTTAGCGGATGAAGCTAAAGCACGTAGCCCACGGATGTACATCCAGACAACAAAGGAAAAAAGGCAAGTAAAGAGAACCGGCGTTAGTCAGACAAACCTCATAAATGAACTCGTCAATGTTGACATCGACTAGGAGTTCATTACGAAATGCAATCGAACGCAGGTATGAACCCGAGGAATGAAAGGACGCAGATTTCGAAAACCACTACGGCCAACACGCCGCATATTGTCTACAACAATATCTCGTGGAATGTGAGCAGTAGTTATGATGCGAGAAGAAATTATGTTTGGATTTAGCCTCCCAATTTCTACCCCAGCGGTATTTTTACTTAGGAATACAAATTTCATATATATGGGTTAGACTCGCTAACTATACCACATAACTACTTAACGTATCCTTGAAACACATGCACCTATTTACCGTAGAGGTCAAGGAAGCTACATAGATATAGTTTTTATGAAAGAAATGGCATAGTTAATTTCTTTATATAGTACATACTTGTTTAAGGTTACATAGTTACGAAAGTCATTGTATACTTCCTAATAGTACATAGATGTCCTCCCGCGCAAATTTTCCCACACCAGCTACTATCATCTCCTTTCCTGTGTTATTGACATTAGCATATTGACCACAGGTGTTGATTTGACATTTTATACATATATTATATATATACGGTAACCGATATACATATTTATCTTATATATGTACACTAGAATATGAGACATGTCAACCGTTTTGTTAGTAAACTAAAAGAACTACACTAGGGATATATGCTACATAAGTTCATCGCTTCTCATGCTACAATACTAAATATCTCGGTTACATAATAATAATATCGCTAATAAAAGTTAATGGGTACTCATGCGACAAATTCACCGTCCTTGCTAAATAAACGTCACCGTGACAGACATAGGCATCAGCATATGTTGATGAGTATAGAGAGAAAGTATACAACGAAGCAGCGTCTACATATGGGAACCGCATCATCCACGTGTGTTGCAACACACGTGGCATTTGCATCTATCCTGAATCCTCTATAGTGAGGTCTGAATCTACGAATATCTAGGTCAGCAATTTCCTCCATGAGCCCACGGACCCAGTCCCCAATACAGAAGGCATCTGCGATATTTGGGTAACCATCGAGAAATGACCGTAGTCGGGATCACCTGCTAAGTATATGAGCACTCCATTCGCGAACTGGGCATCTGCGTAGCCGGAATTCATTGCGTAACCAAGAAAATTAAACCCATTCGGTGATGCACCCATTGAAATCAACCACCCTAATCCCCAGATGTACTCGTTAGTGTGGTTCCCAGCGCCAACGCAACACATTAAAAATGACACGTACGGTGAACCTTCATCGACAAGAGCAAAATAAGCTTTGAATTCTTCAAAGTTAACATCCGATAAAACCTCGAGCGATAACACGATCTGAAGTAGTGTTTTACTGGATAATATGAAATGTCCTAGATTTTGGAATCTAGAATGACTGACTTGTCTGACGATATCTGTAAAAATCCCACGAGGAGTGTACAGGAAAGACATTCTTGAGATAGGAAAGATAAGTAAACTGATATTAGCCGATGGTGATCTTTAAATACAGCGACCACCGAAAATTTTAGGGTTTTTCACGTTAGGTATGTACATATTTAGTTAACAAATACGCAAGCAGAATAATAATGTACCAAACAATATATATCCCCGAGAAATATTTGATATTGTAATAAACACATGTCAACAACACGTGTCACATGTACGTCGATATTCTGAATACATTGTTATGCAACATTATTACATACCATCAGCTACTACATATTTAAAGTGTTCGACTAAACACAATTAGATATTAATCTCATTTTATGTACAGGAATACAAATAACTTTATCATTGATTACCCAACATAAAACTAAGAACATGTGAAATCAAATCTGGTAACATAAAAACTTTTGTATAACATCTGACGTGGCATATTACGTGGAATATATTACACTTAATTTTAAAATAAAATCAACTGACTCTTCCACTCCCACGCATGCATACAAGAATCAGAGCCATACTATTAGATGCGACTCTTCCTCTTCCTCTCATACGGCCTCAACTCCATCCTTACGTGCACGACTCTTCATTGGTTATATAACTCCCCATGCATGTTCAACCAAACATTCTTCCACTCTCTACATTTTTCCGTCTTTTACTTCATGTATATTCCGACATGGCTTTGTATTTATGGACACGAAGGAGATTTGATGCAGAAATGCCATATCCTTCATACTATCGGATATGAGATGTACTTGGAAGAGGCGCCACTTCTACTGTGTATCTCGCAACACCAAGATGGGTAATTTGTGAGCCAACAAAGGCGATAAAATATGTTGAGCTATCATAATAGGAAACTCTATTTGAAGAAGAGCGGATGTTGTTACATTTTAATTCTCTGTACATCATTAGGTCTCATAGATACGAGCAAGCTAGTGATGCGTTTGATCCGAGTAGATCGAATCACAATCTTATCCTCGATTACATAAGTGATGGAACACTTAAAAAGAAAATTCGCAGAAGGTTTCCTAAAGGATTGCGCATGTCACAAGTAAGAGAAATTGCCAAAGATATTCTCAACGGGATTGAGTGTATACACAACAATAACGTAGTTCACTTGGACATCAACCCCACAAATATACTCCAACAACCAAATGACTTTCCTGGATTTTGAAGGTACATGCATCTATCTAAGATTGCAGACTTTGGCTCAGCAATGGATGCTGATTCGGAGAAGCCATATGGACACCGATTGGCTCACAAATTGAGAGATACGAGGTATAAAACTACGGAGCTAATAAGATTTGGGACAATCGACTTTGCAGTTGATATTTGGGCTTTCGGATACACTGTTCAGGAGATGCTTACAGGACAACCTCCTTGGAAGCAATACAAACGGTATGGTAGACATTGGTAGAAATAAGTAGATACCAGTGAAGTGTTGTACATACCGGATTAGTACTACGAGGACACAAATGATTTTCTCCGCAACTGTCTCAATTCTAATGCTGGAGAAAGGTGGGCAGCACATGCACTTCTTAACCTTCCATTTCTCATTGATACCATTGTAGATGATGTCGATATGTAATTTCATGTGTTATGTTGATCTACTAATATGAAGTGTAACTTTTATTTATTTTGCAATTGGGTCCTCGTCTAGTTATATCTTGTCGTAAACAATTCAATTAGTATTATTTTGTATCAATCTAATCCACATATATATGGTAGATAAATTCATCGCTTATCTGTCATTGTGTCCTACATAACTAAACATGTAAGTTATATAATTATAACATTTGTAAGACATGGACATCAGCATATGCTAATGCATTCATTATTATGCGACATTATTACAACCTGTTAGCTACTACATATATACTATAGCAAAATGTTTATTGTACACAAAAATTCCCAAAATATGCACATGACACACTTATGTCATACTAAGGTTGTAATATGTCACCGTACATAACTACGATGGCATCATAAGCTTACAGGTATCACGTACATTCGTATGCCCGCAACAAGGAAACATAGACAATATTACCACACATCAATGAGGGTTAACGTATAGCAAAACCCAAAATAGACCATGTAAATATCACGTATCTTTATATGCCCGTGACAAGGAAGATGCTTCCAGAAATGGTAATGCTTATGGAAAGAAGTAGAAGGATAACATCCAATCGCGTGGATTTTTTCAAACACTTCATCTGAAATCTGACAAGATCACCTGAAATCCCCGACCTCCGCTAGGAAGTCATCAAATAGACGATTCCCAATATCAATTTGTCTATACGCACAGTTGAACATAGCGTAGGAAAACTTCGCATATAGATGGCCAGAATTTGATGCAAAGCCTAGTTGCCTCAGCGACCCTTATGATGGACCTGATCTCACCATGGTACGTACCGCAGTGACATACATGGCCACAGGATTAAAAAAAGGCAAGTATATGGAGTCATCGTTACTTAGCAAAATAACAGAAGCGAACTCTTCCAGGTTGACCTCTGCCATAACATCATTGGAAATTACAATTGTACGGATAAATCCACCCGCGGCAATGAAAGGACCTAAATGTCGAAAACCCTCACTACCAACACACATGACGAGGTCTTTCATTATATCTGGTGGTATGTAAGGCAGATGTATGACCGGAAGACTACTGGAATTTTGAGTTTCGAAGGGAAATAGTTAGGGTTTTGAAGACAATGAATATCATTCGCATAAATAAATGCTCCATTAATCTTTGGCGTTATTATGATGATGGAATTACTACGTACGTATAATACGCGTTACACAACTTTATTAACACATCAGAACATATACATATGCGTATGTACACATCAGTGCATAAATTACATGAGGTACATATATGCCATATACAGTTACATACTTTACAGTACGTAGCTACATAGTAGATGCAATCATAGGCGAAATACATAAGTGTTCCAGTACTCTTTAGTGTTACTATGATGATGGAATTACTACGTACGTATATTACGTGTTACACACAAAAACTTTATTAACACATTAGTGCATAAATTATATGAGCTACATATATGCCATATGCAGCTATATACTTTACAGTACATAGCTACATAGTTGATGCAATCATAGGCGAAAAATACATAAGCGCTCGATAACTATTTAGCATTACTATGATGATAGAATTACTATGTACGTATACTACGCATTACGTAGACAAACTTTCTAAACACATCAGTACGTACACATACATATATGTACATACTAGTACATAAATTACGTAAATTGCATATGTGCCATATGTAGGTACATACTTTACGGTACGTTACTACATAGTATATGCTTTAGCAAAGCGGGAGGATCATTAACGCAAAGTGCAGAGAAATGCAGCAAGGGCATGCATGGATATCTGTGTGGTGCACCATAAAACAAGAAGGAACGTAATCTAAGAACTCGTTGAATGAATACGTATAGCATCCCGACGTTCCTATCTCGCTGATTTGAGCACATACTTGGTTTCCAATCTCGAGTGCTTCTTCCATGCTTCCAACAATATCCAGCAAGGGGTTGTAAGCATAATGTCCAGCTTCCAGTTGCCCACCAAAACACATGATTGCAGCACATGCAAATCGTGCATACAAAACACCGTGAGTTGCCGACCGGATTAGATAATTGATGGCATCTCCGGACGGACGTCTTGATGCACACAAATGTAACCTCCATACGTACATAGTCATCTGATTACTCGCATCTAAGCAACGACACAAAAAGGCTGATATGGTGATTCGTAACTACCCAGAACCGCACTGAAAATGTACTCCTCCACTTTGACCTCCACCAACACCTCCTCGGACAATGCAATGCTGCTGAGATAAGGGTCCGCACGATTAAAAGCCCCTAACCCACGAAATCTACCACGGCCGACACGACGCACAATATCTTTAACAATACCATCTGGGATGTCCGGCAGATACATGATACTGTGGGAATCGAGACAAGGAATTGTGGTATTAAAGTGTTTTTGATTCCTGATTACTCAAGGTGTGAAGGCACTTATCTGCTTTGAAACATTGTATTTCATTATTATAATGTAGCATTGTTATATACATGTATTCATTTATTATAATGTAGCATTGTTATATTGTAGGTATGTAACAATATTATAATGTAGCATTGTTATCACTCGCGTTACATACTGAAACTTTGAATATCCCCCACATTTATTGCACGGTCAACACCAAGTTTTAAAGATGTTATCATTTACAAATCGCGTGGCGCATTATGATCAAACACACCGCTTCCCGATATCGGTATATACATTTAATACGTGCATGATTATTGTTGCATCAAAAACACCGCTACAAATTTTTTAACTCGGTCAGCAAAATCGATACAAAATTACTGAAAATGATACATCTTTTCAATTCAGACGGTACATAATAATTGTTAGATTTTAACCGTCCGTATATATTGCATGGTAAACAGTATGTTTCCGAAATGGTTATCATTTAAAGTCGCATGCCGTATCATGTTCGTAGACACCGGTTCACGATGCAGCACATACATTGAATAGATATAAGGATTTCAAATCATCAAAAAGAAAGTTATATAGTGAACCATCGCTTCAGTTATCAGCCAACCCTCATTTAATTCTATTAATAGATATTTTGATCAAACATTAAATTGATTGAAGTAGAGAGATCAATACTTCACTTCCAATTATTCCAGACAATAATAGTTACAACCTTTCAAGTTTGGTGACAAGCACATCGATGACTCCAGCAAACACAACAAGACCCATCACAATGACTTTGGAAAACAGTGATCCAAATGTCAGGTACCTTGTTTCCAAGTATTTTGCGGATGTTGAAGATCTTAGTCTCAAACTAAACAAGACCAGAGAGTTTGACATTAGCATTAATGGAATAAATGTTGGTTCTGGCTTCTGTCACAAGTATGTTAAGACTAACACATTTTTCGTAAACCCTGAGAGCATGAAACTTTTGAGATACCACGTCAAACCCATTCTTAACATTCAGTAAGTTAATCACCACTGAAATGTAACTGCTTTGTAAAGAGTGTATTTCTCTTTTTTTTGTCAACCTTACTCTTTATAATTGGATCGACAAGCCCCGATCCATAGCCAAAGCCTATATTCTAAAATCCTTCTTTTTTCCTTCATTTTGCATCAGGAAAGAATCGAACTCTGGTGCTTATGGAAAGTTAAAAGTAACCACTACCACTGGCCATACGTCCTCAGCAATTTTATTTTTATTATTCAGAACCTATAAAAGGTATCTTCCTCGTAATTTTGTAAAGGTATAAATGAACAAATATATATATATATAAACATCAGTTTTTTGCTAATTCCCCCTTGATTATTTGTGTTTCATAATTGGGATGGTAATTAGCGTATCCATATATTTGGTTTCACTTTCATATTTTAAATAAAAAATATTACATAAAAAAAAAGACAAAGGAAATTTAGCTCGTGCCTTAATAGTAGTTATTTCATAAACCGCAATTTCCACTGCCCTGAAAAGTTTCGTCCCTCCTCCCCTCCCCATTAAAACACAGCTTATTGTCAAAAGTCACTTTTTTTTTTTCCTCAGTAAACTTAACTTTATTGAATTTCTTAAAGGGGATGGTACACCGTACACCATTGAAAGACAAAAAACAAAAAAGACAAACAACACAACAGTAGGTGATAGTGACTAGTTTTCGGTATTCGGATTTTTGGGTCGGGTTCAAGTTGGTTTCTTTCGAGTCCGGGTTTTTCAGATACGAAAATTTTAGACCCATTTAAGACCCGCTACAAATTCGGTTCGATTCTGGATTGGGTCTATTCTGGTCCGGTTCGGTTCGAATATATTTAAGTCCGGTTTGATTCGGCTCTAAAATTTTTAATAACCAAAAAATACCCGTATATCTAAAAAATACCCGAAGACCCGAACCCGCACCCAAATACCCTAAAAATACCCATATACCCAAAAAATACTCGTATACCCAAAAAATACCCAATTCTTTTTCATAAATTATTCAAAACATTTAAAAAATAACCTAAAAATACTAAAATACCCGACGAATACCCGAGGACCAAGACCCGAATTTAGACCTGAATATCCGTATACCTGAAAAACACCTGAATACCCGAAATAATTTTGGGTACCCAAGAACCGATCGGGTACCCGAGCGGTTCCAGGTAAGAACCGGACCTGACCCGATACCCATGGGTATATTATAAAAATACCCAATAAGGTAAAACTATTAGACCCGAACAGGACTCGAACCTGCTTTTTCGGGTCGGTTTCTGTTTGCTTCTTCGGGTCCAGTTTTTATGTCCTGGGCTGGGCATAATACCCAAAACCCAAAATCCGATTCGAACCCGACCCGAAATATCCAAAACCGAACCAAACCAAAACTTGCAAAATACTCGAACGGGATTTGGATCATAAGAATACGGATACCTGAATCCGATTGGGTAAAATCTGAAACCCGAACGAATACATGAAATACCTGAAATATATAATATATTTAAAAATAATTATATATATATATATACATTTAATTACACAAATATTCAAAATTATAACTATAAATCTATATATATCATTTATTTTACAATTGAAATAACAAAAAAAAACTTAAATATTAATTTTTTAATTTTTTTTTTGTCAATGGCAATATATCATAAATAAACAATAAAGGTGAGAGTTTACATCACTGAACCATTAGCCATCTCTCTAACATGACAGATGAGAGAATCAACTTTATGGTTTAGAGAACGAGGAATAACCAAAAGTAATATAGAATGGAAAAGAGAACTGAGCCTCGAGAACTCCTCTTGGTAAGGTAGAAAGGCTAGCCACTCATCCGGTTGACTAAATATCTTCAAAACTATCTCAGAGTCCGTCGAGAACTCCACTTCCGTCTTATTGAAAGCTAGCAGAGATTCCATTGCCCAAAGTAGCGCTTCAACCTCTGAATGAAGGGCATAAAGGCTTCGATGTACACCCCGGGCCCCATGCATTCACCTTCCACTGAATATGAGAAGCAGGTCCATCCCAATCCATATTGGGAGTCTGTGCTTTTCTAGGAGCCATCAACGTAACATTTATAGCCTGAGAATCTTGGATTAGATGTAACAGGTGTCACCATTTGTGATAGTTTTAGGAAGATACAGACCTCTAAAGGTTTCTAGAAACCAAAAGCTCGCTTTCTAGATATTCCATATAATCCAAGGGAAAATCTTGACATCAGTTGTATCAGGAATCGCCAGAATAAGTAGTCTCTGGTAAGGGAAAAGGTGACAAAGCCCACGATTGAATGACTGGTGGACATTCAAAAATTACGTGGTTGATGGTTTCAGCCTCTGCATCACACCTGGGGCAACAAATATTGCATTTGATACCACGTTGACTGAGGTTTTGTTTAACCGCAATGCAACCTGATAACGCTTGTCAAATATAGTGTTTAATTTTATTTGGGAAATTTAAGTTCCAATTTTTAGCTTGTAGTGTCATAAAATTTGGACTGAATTGACCCACCTCTAATAATGAATAATATTTCTTAGTTTGATATCTAGATTTAACTGAATAGCGTCCAATTTTGGTAAAGTGCCAGCCCCAATAATCTGGTCTCGGCCTTCGGGGGATGGGAGTTCCCAAAATTAATTGGACATCATTAGGGTCAAAATATTGATACTAAGACTTCCTTTCATGAACCAGACCTATGATCGATAAATTGATCGATAATTAGATCCGGGAACAAGATCGGACCTACACTAGTTGGAGGACGGGGAAAAAAATCTAGGATCCATCAATCTTTCCACACCTTGATTGATTTCCCATCACCAATTTTCCTAATACTGCCCTTAAAGACTAAAGCTCTAGACGAAGATATACTTCTCCAACCATAAGACGGATTAGCATTGTTCTTTGCTGTTAGTGGACAATGATCCTTATAATATCTTCTCTTCATCACTTTTGCAAATAGTGAATCAGAGAAATCAAGTAATTGTCATAACTGTTTAGCCGGAAGGGTAGAGTTAAACTCCTCCAAGGCTTTAAAACCCAAACCTCCTTTTGATTTGGGTTTACATAATTTTTTCCCATTTCTTCCAATGAATTCCATTGGAAGTTTCTGAATTTTGACCACCAAAAATTAGCTATTGCTGAATTTAGCTTAATTACAGTAGTCTTTGGTAGACAATAACATGAGATAATGTATGTTGGTAATGCTTACCACTTTTGACAGGAATTTTGAGGACCAGCTATTTATTCTGTCTTGGAGTTTTTCTTAGACAAAAGCAAAAACTTTCGTTTTAGCCCCTTAAATATTCTCCGACAGACCTAAGTAGGATATCATTCCTCCAACCTAGTTAATCCCAAGGATGTGGTGTAACTCCATTTTATGCGTATCTAGTACAATGTGTCCAAATTGAATTGACGATTTGTCAAAATTAATTTGGTGACCTGATACAAGTTCGTATTCTTTAAGTATCCTTAGGATTTGTGTGGTCTCTTCTTTAGTAGCTTTACAAAAAAAAACTATCGTATGCAAACAACAGGTGTGAAATTGTTGGGTTTTCTCTCACTATGGATATACCAGAAATCAGTTTCCATTGCTCTGCTTGTTGAAGTTTGGAGATAAAGACTTCCGTACAAAGGATAAAAATATAGGGAGACAAGGGGTCACCTTGGCGTAAACCCCGTTGCATAATTATACTCCCAATAGTTATGCAGTGCATGATACACCGTATCCAGTTACCGCAAAACCCTAATCTATGAAGCAGACTATCTACAAAGTTCCATTCCACTCTATATAGGCTTTGCTTATATCAGTTTTAATGGCCATATATTGTTCCTTTACCACTTTATTGGTGAGAAGAGCATGGAACATCTCCTGAACAATCAAAATATTATTGGAGATGAGTCGACCAGCAACAAATGCCGATTGAGTCTCAGATATTAAGTTTGGTAGGAATCGTTTGAAACTTAAACATAACACTTTAGATATTATTTTATATTCTACATTACAAAGACTAATCCGTCTGAATTCCACCATTTTTGTTGGTCAAGAAATCTTAGGTATAAGACAAATATTTGTTTTATTCAAACCTTATTCAAAAGAACCTTTAATTAAAAAATCATTAACTAAGATTATAAGGTCATCGTTAATGATTTTCCATGTGGACTAGAAAAAAGGGTTGTCATACCATCCAGACCTGGAGTTTTCCTAGGATTCATCATAAAGAGAGCTTTTTTAATCTCATCTTCAGTGATAGCTCGCATTAGGATTTGATTATCAGAATCCGTTATTTTAGGTTCTACCTCATCTAATGGAACAAGTATATTACCCTTACTGGAAAAAAGTTGGGAGTAATAATTTGACGCTTCATCCAAGATGTCATCCTCATTCGTTATCCAATTCTCACTATTGTTCATTAGACCAATTCTTCGATTACGTGCTCGTTGTTGTTTCGTTTGAGCATGAAAAAACTAGTATTTTCATCTCCCTCTTGCAACCATTTATTCAGCCATTTTTTTTTTTAGTAAGCCTCCTTTTCTAAATAAGCCTGTTTGAGATTTGCCTTAGCTTTTAAGATTTCAGCAGTATTATTTGTATTACAGTTTTGTAGATCCTCTATAATTTTCTGTAAATCAATTATTTTCTGTCAACCGGACGACAAATTCCTATTTCTCCAATGAGAAATTTCCCAATGATAACTTTTAATTTTACCTTTGAAAGTCACTCTCTGGTGACATGGTATACCCTTCCAGCTTTTTTTGATTATTTCCTTAAAACCAATTTTACCAATCCATCTTTTGTCAAAGATAAATTGTTTATGAGGTTTAAAATTTGAGCATCAAATCTTCCCAAAATAGGTCTTTGATCAGAACCTATCATATCCAGATACTCTACTTCCGATTTCAGGAATAGTTCATGCCATTCTTCATTACCATAGGCCTTATCAGGGAAACAACAGACTATTCTGTTATTTCGCACACCTTGCCACGACCAAAAATTTCTGAGTTTAGGAAAATCAACCAATCCCCAATCTTTAATCATCTGATTAAAAGTCATGAAGGAATTGGCATGTCTCAAAGAACCTCCAGATTTTTTCAATTGGTTTGGTTTGGTTCCCCATAAAAAAAAGTGATATCAGATCGTTGTCCCTGAAGTTCAATTGAGATATCTATTATATTCTTATCTTTATGGTTTAGATTGACCTTAAAGATATCTGAATAATAAAAAGCTAAACCACCACTTAAATCGGTTGGTTATACAATAGTTAACATATTGAAACCCAGGTGTAATTGGATTTTTTCCATAAAAAAAAATTCTTAGTTTCTGAATGAAACAAGAAATCTAGTTTAAACTTCTTCTAAATATCTCTCAAATAACTTATTGAAACTTTGTTGCCAATACCATGGCAATTCCAACATAATGTTTGAACCATAAATTTTTTAAAAAATATTAAAACTTCATGGAGCCTTTGTCTTGCTCATTAGATTTCCCTTCCTTCGCCTTGTTGTGCTTAGGTGTTTTGCGAGGGGACATAGCTGTGATAGACGGTGTTTTTCTCGGTTTTTAACCCTTGTTTTCCATGGTTTTATTGAGTCAACGTATGTGTTTTAGATTATTTTAGTCTGTTTTGGAGTCTTTTCAGGTCATAGGACACATTTGGAGAAGATGAGCTGTTTTGAGTGAAAACGAGCATATGGAGATGCAGAATCCAGCAAAGGTGTTACCAGTTTGGCTTCTTTTGAAATACTTCCCACCATTGAATCAAGTTGATATTTTGATACAAGATATCCACGTGAGTTAGCATTTATTTGGAGGTGGTTTGAGAGTAATCAGACAAGTGGTTAGGAAGATATGACAATTTTACCCAAGACGTGTCATTCTGGCCGAGAACAGACGCCACCAGAAGATGCGCCCGACCTAAGGATCGACCTTCTAAGATCAAGATCGACTGTTCTACCCCTAGATCGATCAATCTGCACCCATATCAACCGTTCTGACCCTGTTTCGCGAGAACACCTGATTTTCCTTATTTTGTACAAGACGCATTTTTAGCCTATTTAAATAGGTGTCTGAGAACTTTTAGGGCATCAATCATTACTTTTCAACAGATGCTTTTAGTTGTAACCTTGGGGAGAAGATCTCATCCTCCACAACACTTTGGAGAAGATTTCTGAACCCCTTTTCTATTTTAATTATGTTAATCAATTCTTTTTCTTTGTTTTGTTCTTTCTTCTATGTTGGAGTAGTTTTCTTATCAGGTTTAGGGTTATCTAGGGAAATAAGAATCAATGATTTAGGAACAAATAGGGTTCGATGATAAGTGTTCTCCATCAAAACTTGTGTTTAATGCTTAGATTAGTCTGATCACCTAGTCTATGATTCTAGGTTGTTAACTTTCCAAAAGCCTGTTAAATGTCTGAACTAGTGTAGATGAGCAATTAGCTTTAACCAACGATAGTTGATTGTTGAAGATAGTTGTGGACCTATTAGACCAATTTGTTAATACATGTTTGCATCTTAGGACCAACGACAGTTAGGAGCACTAGGTTGATAAATATAGTAGTAGGCACCACGATAGTGGGTTGCCTAGAATTATATGTCTAAGTCGAGAATTGTTTTAATGTATGACCTGAAAAGATTTCCTGTTCCTCATGATTTCCCGATGCCTGATTGCTTGTTAATATTGAGTTTAATTAGCATAAGTTATTAGTTTTCATAACCCCTTTAATCGTTTTGACTTAGCTTGAATTAGAGTTGAATAACCAATAGTGTAATCCTTGGTTCTTCGTGGATTCGATCCCTAAGTACTACTACTACTACATTATTGTGTACTTGCAGTAGATTGTTAGGGTAAAACCTGAGTACATCAAGCTGCCACAGACAACATCTTCTTGGAATTAACTCCTCGAAGTGGTGTAGACGATCGATAAGAAGGCATGCTCGGCCTTGGTAGAGGTTTCAAGACCTTTGCCTCTTTACACTACTGTAACTTATGAGCAAAATCCTCATGAAGCTTCGCCATTTCAGCATCACCTAAATTTTGCGCACTAATTACTGCAGCCTCAAAAACAAGGGCATCCAAAACTGATTCAGAAGAATGGTTCGGATTATCTTCCTGCATCTCAGTATCTGCTGCATTGGCGCCTATGTTCTCGATCACAGAAGATGCCATTTGAACCGTAGCTGTTTTGGTGATTGGTGTAGCTTCATGATCAGAATTAGGCACGAGAACCGGTACAGGAAACTCATCAGTGTTTGTTCCTGCTACCATAATCTGATTCATTGTCTCATCATTATGTTCCTGAGTATCCTCTTGCTGAAACAATGACCTCCTTACTTTCTTAGATGACAAAGAACCCATTGATGAAGACCCATCAAAAGATTTTCCAGACCTACAAAAAGGAGAAACAGTAGTTTGCTTTGTCACAACATTACTAGATGAGGGGCCAGAAGTTACCATAGTGTTAAGGGATCTCTTTGGCCGAGACTTAGCAGGTCCTCGATACTTCTTAATACCCTCAGATGGACCAGGAAGTACTTGAGTCTTAGCAGTTGTCGTAACAGCAGGTTTACCAACTAGTACAACACCCTTGTAACTCTTATTTTTGGTAGTAGTTACCTTCTTCCCTTTGTCATATGTGCCATGTTCATTGACCTCTTTTTTGGCCTTGTAACAGACACTTGCATCATGTGTCAAAAGGTAACAGGGGGAGCAGTAACCTTCCAACCGTTTGTACTCAAACATGATTTGATATTCTTTTCCTTTTTCAAATTCCAGAGAGGATGAGAAAATCATAGGCTTTGAACAAGGGAAATCGATTAAGAATTTCCCTTTTAAGACTTCGATATGAAGCACTTTGCCTATCGAACCCGCCACAAGTCAGTACACCTCTTCCAATCGGTATTCATAGGGAATACCAATTATTCTCGTCCATAAGCTGATGGTGTTTGGATAGTTTGCATCAGCTAATGCTTTCCATGGAGCATAGGTAACCATCCAACCATCAAAGTTGGTTGAACCGTAATTGATGACTCCTTCCAGGTCTTTGACCAGCTGAAATTCTAACTAAAATCAGCCATTACCAAGGTTAAGGCCAGAGACTCGACCTACTAAATTCCAGAACTGAGGCATCCTAAAGACAAAGGTGTCAACGTCTTGGATCAGTGGGTTTAAATATCTACCCATCATCACCTTGGAACATCTTGCTAACAAAGCTGAATTGTTAATCTTGGGGATTTTGATCTTCAGGAAACCTTGAATCCGCTGCACTCATCTTGTTGAGATTAAGTTGAGACGTTCCATTCAATAGAAACCAAAGAGAGTTATCGATTAATAAGAGTAAGGTTTCACAAAAATTTTGAGAGAGAAAATCAAGGATCTTAAGATTAAATAATGATGAAGAAGCAAGCCTATTATAAAAGGAGAGCCTTATCATGAGGTAAATCTCACTTAGTGAACGGGTAGGGTTAACCAAATCCGTCAATAAATGGAAAACTAACCATTGAATTGATTTCATACCTTCGACAAATTACTATCGATTTTGTCAATATTCCCCCAAAAAAAAGGTTCTTATCGACATTTAATAATTTTAATATTAAATTATGGTTTTTTAAAACTTGTTTTAAGCTTTTTTTGAATATATTTCTATAAAAAATTAATTAAAAATACAAATACCCGAACCTGACCAGAAATAAAGTAGTTTATAAGAATCGAATTTGACCCAAACCTGAAATTACCCGAACCCATAAAAATACTCGAACGGATTTCGTAAACCCAAAATACTTGAAACCCGAAAGATCCGACCTGATCAGGTACATGTACCCTAATGCCCAGGCCTGTGTATTGATATAGCTTAGACACTAATAAGGTTATTATAATAATAACCAGCAGAGAAAGTGTCCATCAAGTTTGATTTAATTCCCACCGTTTGAGTCATGTAGGTATTTCAGTAGCTATGTACGAATGATGACAGTTATCTCGAACTGCAGAGAACACTAATTTTGTTGCAATGTTGTTATGTCGCTCTGTCCCATACGCAATGCGCCATTCGTCGAGGTTTGTATAGGTGGAAACTCACTTTTGGAAAAAAAAAAAAAAAAAAAANNNNCTTTTGGAAAAAAAAAAAAAAAAAAAAAGGCTATTGAGGCTAATGTTGGTCTTGACTTTTTTGTCCAAATATTTATCACATTTCTTTTAAATAAGCTTTATAATCACTAATTTAAATGAAGAGAGTAATGTATCAACTAATTTAATTCTGATGTAAAATAGGAATTAACATAAATAGGGAATTTGTGAAAATGAAACTAATTTAACATGATAATTAGTTCTATACCCACACAAATACGCGGGAATATGTTTAAAAGATATTTCTTATTACTTTTAACCTATAATCTAATATGATCTTTAGTATATGTCATCTAATTCTCTTATCAATTTATGCTAAAGATATAAGAAAAGACACAGAAATAAAATAATCTACAATCCTAAAAACCTTAAAACATTTTATGTGGCAAACTTTATCAGGTCAATTACCGATTAAATTTAATTTTGTACGTCGCGAAATTCATTGTGATACTGTTGTGATAGATGTGGGGCTCAAGAAGAGACGATAAATCATGTGCTCTTTGAATGCCCTCCTGCGATACAGACGTGGGTTTTATCAAAAATTTCGACCGGTTCACAGTTCCTAAGTGCATCAATTTTCTCAAATTTTGATTACCTCTTTTGGAGAGTACCCAACCAAGTAGATCATAAAAGTTTCACATGGGTTTTATGGTATCATTGGAAAGCAAGAAATGATAAAGTTTTCAATAAGAGTAATAAAGACCCAAGAGGCGTAGTTATGGGGGCAAAAGCTGAATCAGAAGCATGGACTTTAGCCAACAAAGAAAGTAATGATCTACGGGATAACACACAGTCAGCTATGAATTCACGAGAAGCTATAATATATAGGCCTATTTCTGCAAACTTGATATTTACTGGGTACAGATGTATGGTCGATGCTTCCTGGAAAGACTCAGATCTTTATACAGGGCTTGGCTGGTATTGCTTTCCTTTTGAGGATGGAGGGGTGAACTTGGGAGCTCAATGTATCATAAGAAGTCTCTCACCTCTACATGCGGAATTTGAGGCACTACTCTGGGCCATGACGATTTTGTTAGGTTTTCGCCTATTGGAAGTGGAGTTTTTGGTGGATTGCTCTGAACTAGTGAAGATGATAGATGAACCCTCAGTCTGGCCAGTTTTTCACCCCTATCTAGAGGATTTTTTGCGACTACGAAGCTCTTTTCGACAATGCTCTCTAGTGTGGATTTCTCGCTCCCTCAATTACAAAGTAAATTCCCTAGTGTGCATGGTTTGAAATTTATCTAGGAAACAAACTTATTTAAACAATGTTCCATTTTCTTGGACCCTCTCTTATTCTTAATTGAGTAAAGTTGACAAAAAAAAAATCCTCAAAACTTAATTAACTAGAAGAAAACACCGCTAATTCCGACGACATTTCCTGATGTTACACGACTGTATCATTTAATTAGATTGCTAGCACAACCTCAAATGATCCCACATAATCATGGTTAAAAAGAATTACATGATATCTGGAACCTAAAGCAAATGGTACATGATCCACTTATAAATTGTGATTAGTAACCAAAAACATAAACTTCACAATAGCCAATACTACAATACAAAACATGAACCTGCATTTAGACACAACAAAACAAACTCCCACCTAACAAACTTCTTGTATTTTCTCTCTTTTGCCAACATTTTGTATATTACTGCTACATGGGTTTGCTTATAGACTGTAAAAACTTCATATCCCAAAGTGGTTTGGGAAATCCAGATGCAGCATGATCAAACAGTTGAGCTTCTTTTTATTCTTCTACACCAACGGAAACAGTAAATCTTGAGACAGACCATAAACCTTGACGTCTAAGGAGTCTAAAGACACTCAAAGAGGATTCTGGGATTATAGATTTTCTAAATCCAACATCACTTGCTCGTATCTTTGATGTATCAAATGCTACAAACAAAAAGAAAAACAAAAATTTAACGAAAGAGTAAAATGAACGAGAAAAGACTAGACAAACACAAAACTGTGTTACCACAAGTGTAACCGAAATAAATACACACATATATACATCCAAAGTCAAGAACATATATAAAATAAAGATGATGAAGAAGAAGAATTAGACAGTTGAGAGGGTTAAATTTGAGTGAAAAACAAGATCATTGAACCCTTGTTTAGAGGCTAAGACAATGAATGATGAGAAAAATTGGCCAAAAAGGTAGAAACAAACCTTTTATATACCTCAGTCTTGCTTCGTTTCAGGCCTTGTAACAGTTGAGGCGGAGTTAATATGAATTAATAAGATCATTGGGAATAATATACGTTACTTCGTGGTTCTTAACTGCAATCATCTTGACTCTTTTTCATTCTTTCTTTAGTTGCTGATGTTAGACACATGTTTTTTAGGTGGTGATTGTCAACAATGAAGGCTTCAACAATGGAGGC
>OVAX01001295.1:0-45179 GCA_900406405.1 Lepidium africanum | reverse complement strand
TTTTTTAGTTTTTTTTTTTTTTTTGTGAAACAGTCAGATCTCTAGTTATTATTATTATTTTTTTTTGTCAACTAGTCTAGTAACTTTTTTTTTAATTCCCATCCTCCAGTAACAATACTACTGAACCACCTGTCTTCGGCCTAGTTATTCTTTATTTATTTTGACATATTATGTTATCTTTTATTAAGCATAGATATGTTGAAGATGCCCAAATAAAGCATAACTCATAAAGCATATTACGCGTTTACTAAGTCAACAAAACCTGGTTTCAATTCTCCATTTACCGTGTTTTCCGTACAACTTCATTACTAATTAATTAACAAAAAAAAACTTCATTACTAATAATACTTTATTACTTAATTTAATTAAAAATCCATTTAAAAATCAACAGTGGTTAAGATTATCAAGCTAGTAAATATGATACCAAAATTTGATTTCTCCTCATTACAGTTGATAAATTGAAAAATGGTTTTAGAGAATAGAGTTTAGGCTATAAATTAAGTTTTATCTATGTGACAAAAGAAAAACCCATATCTAGTTACTGTACCAACGTCCTTTCTTGGTACTTGGTAGATTTATTGACTTAATATATCTTGGAGTCCATTCTGAGCAAAGTCTTTAATTCGGAATTAAGTTATTTCAAGTTGGTGCAATATAGATTTGTCAAAAGGGTTGAAAATGGACTAAATTTGTAAGATCAAAACCATTTATCTATTGGATGATTTACAAATATAGTATTTTTTAAGTCAAGTTTACTAAAATAGTCCACATGTTAGAGAATTACTCAAAAAAAAATAATTTTAATGCCATTTTCTGTTTCGGATAAAAAATGGCAATTACAAACTATCATTAATGAATATATTTCACATTAGTATAATCCAAAATAATTGATCTACCACACTAAGCAAACCATGTGTTGTAGATTTGTTTTTGGACCAAACCTTTTTGGTCTTTGTGGTAGTTTTATATTTGGACGAAAGATAGTTTAATATTTGTGGTAGATATATTTGTTTTGACAAAAATTTATAAAATGGAATGCTTCGTAAGCGAAAAAATAGCTATCAAATTTATATAGATAAAATGGTATATGATTTTTATATAGATTTATTCCAATTTAGTGATAAGAGGAATTCCTTACTCTAATTGATAAATTATAAGCTTTCAACTCAAAGTCAATTGGCAATAAGTAGATTATATTAAGATGATCCAAATTTCTCAGTCATTCTAACTCTTTTCTAAAATCTACATACATTACATCGGAATAATGTTAAAGGGACAAAAGAAGAGATCTGTATATTACAACTTGGTTTTAAAAATAAGAAGATGACGACGTACATAGTGGATCAATAAACATAGCTATATTAAAGGACCAAGTGGTTATCGGTTTAATTTGATTATGTACTTTGTTTCTTTCCCATTTCTTACGCGTTAAGTCATAAATCAAAACCAACTAAATATTTGAATAGAGACTCTCTATAACCGAAAAAATCAATCTGAGTTTAAACCAAATATTACCTGAAATAAAATTATATACTTAAAAATATTAATTCATATCTGAAGGTTTTAAAACTAAAGTATTTACTATTATGATTATAAATCCAAAACTACCACGACCATAGAAACATTTCAACCAAAATGTGACCAATTTGGACTGAGATAAAAATTTCGTCCAAAAACCTCGAGAACCGGTACTTTTATCTTTGTATTGGAACAATCAAAACAATTAATTATCAACAAAAAAAAAATCAAAACAATTACTTTTATAAAAGAATGGGTCAGATATGTAATAAAAATACAACCTCGTACAGGGTGCCACGTGTCAATAAACAACAGGTGATGCCTATAAGTTTATATAAGAAACAAGCTTGTTGCCCTAAATGTCTCAACCTACCCATTTGCGGATTTGTTCTCATTGGTTTTTTTTAAAGGTAAAGTTCGATTTCGATTTTAATCAAAATTTTGATCATTGCCCGATATCAGGGGATTGATTGTTTCACCAATATATTATTTGTAGTTAAAAAGGAAGAAGAGATGGGAAGAGGAAAGGTCACGATTAAGAGAATCAGTAGCTCGACAAATCGTCAAGTGACGTTTTCAAAGCGAAGGAAGGGATTGTTGAAGAAAGCTCATGAATTGGCGATTCTTTGTGATGCAGAGATTGGTGTTATCATCTTCTCTAGCACCGGAAAGCTCTACGATTTCTCCAGCTCCAGGTATGTTTTGGTTGACTTTTTGTATTATCCGATTGACAATCTTAATTAAGAAATTTGAAATCTTGGTTTCTTCTTTATTTTTGATTTAGAAACTCATCAGTGATTGTTAGAATGTGATAAAAATCTCAGATCGGTTGTTAGATTCATTCATATCTAATATATATATGATCTAGGAACTAATATATTTTGTCAATTGATTTTGAACTGGAATTCTATAATAAAGGTTTGTATATTTCTTTGACCAAAAAAAAAAGGTATGTATATTTCTGATGATAATTCGATAAGGGGAAAAGACTCGTCTCGTAGATCCTAATCATTTAGTTTAGTTTTGGACAATGGTAAATCTAAATGTATACAAAGTCCATTAGATTTTTCTTTTTCTAGATTATAAATGGAATATGAAACTGTGCATTTCTTGTTATCGTTTTCATATGAACACCGAATCAAGATTGATCGAAATTATGAACCGCATCAAAATCACAAACATTTAGTTCGATATTGGCCAAGATTACTTGCTTTGTTGATTATCATAGTATAAATTCCACTACGGTTTGTAGCGAAAAAGTCATCTATTATATATGGATGGATAATAGATTATAAAAGTGTTTTTCTATGTTATCATGGAAAATGTAAAAGGGATTTCGAATTTAATATGACTAGAAAGATAAAGATCTAAATGGACCCCTAGATTTTAGATTGTGAAGAACTTGAAACATACTAAATCTGGTAGAAGCTTTCTCAGAAGAGGAAATGGACTATAATTAATTTATTAGTGATGACTTTTTAGTAGAATTGGAGAAATTGTTGAACCTAATTTTTGTCTAAATGATATTGATAGAATGGTTAAAAGTAATTAATTCAAGTGATTTTTTAAAGTTATATTTTTGGTTTAGTTAGAGTTCTTTTAAAGATTCTCGTCTCGTCACTTTCCACTTGTTCTCAAGTGAAGTGTTGAATATATTAATACTCAAGTCAGAGAATCATTTTTGATTTCATTGTCGACATCCATTATTAAGATTAGCTTTTATTTAGTTATGTAATTAGGAATTGATCATTTTGATGCTCTACATTAACATCAAATTTGTCTCAATTCTCTTATTCTCTGCTTAATCTTCATATATCATGAATCATTTTTATTATAGTGAATCTGTATCTTGGGGGTCAGAAATCCCATTTATGGAGGAAAATATATATGGCTTAACTAGGCTTTGTGTTTTTGGCAGCATGGGATCAATAATAGAAAGATACAGAGATGTCAAAGGAGAAACAAAATCAGAAATGAACTTAGCTTCTGAAGTCAAGGTACTTTCAAAAAAAAAAGTATCTATATAACTTTATTGGATATATTGGATATATATATAGAACATACTAGTTTATAGAGAGAAATTATTGTTTTCTAACTTTCAATGATATGAAAAATTTTGTGCTAATCTTTTAGTACTGGCAAAAGGAAACCGCGATTCTGAAACAACAACTACACAACTTGCAGGATAACCATAGGTACGTTTTGTATCCTTTCTATTGTCAAACACTCTGATCAAGATTTCGTAACTATTCCCTATGGATATTTTTGTTACAATCAGTCTGGAATTTACCATTGACATTCAGGTGGATGTTTTCCAGACGAAATCCACACGGATTTTGCCATCTGGAAACCATACAATTTCTTCTTCTAACAACTTGGATAGGGAAAGATGTCTCCGAGATGATAAGTGAATACATATATGCAGTCCAATAGACTATCCTAACTTTATAATTCTGAAAGTTCTATAATGATCATCCACTATATCTCTAGATCGATCGTTCATAAGAATGGAATAACCAAAGTTTAGTTACCGGCAAAGTTTAATTTCCATGGAAACTCTATTTTTTTTTGTTGAATTTGGAAAAGTATATAATAACTTAAGAGATTTTAAGTATACAAAAGATCTTACACTTGACAGGAAAATGATGGGGGAAGAACTCTCTGGACTAAGTGTTGAAGATTTACAGAATTTGGAAAATCAACTTGATTTGAGCCTTCGTACCATACGAATCAAAAAGGTTTGACAAATAAGTCATTTTTCATATCATTTGAAACCATTACATTTATCTTTGAAAAGCAATGGCTGTACTGATTTATCTCTTCTTTTTTTTCACTTTTGTAGAATCATATATTAGTTGAAGAATTACAAAAACTCAATCAAGAGGTAGGAACTCTAGTTGATTAATATTATATATACAAATATTATACATTTGGTAGTATTGGCGTGTGGATTTCTTACAATGATTTATTTTTGGTTGCAGGTTATTCTCATGCGCCAAGAAAATTTAGAACTCCAAAAGAAAATTAACCTAATTCACCAACAGAATATAGAGTTACATGAAAAGGTAATATTAGGTTTTGGTATAATATAAATATTTTTATCTATGAAAAAAGAAGTTTGATGTGAGCCGGCTCTCATACCATAATGATGTGATGAGAGATAGATTAAAATTATTGTAATAACTCTTATATATTAATACTTATGATACATATTATATAATGAAAGTATTCCTAATCTGGATTGATACATTATTAACTAATTGATATGATAATATTTATGATACAATTTACGATATCTTGTAAATGATTCTAGATCATCCTATAGTATCTTTGAAAGAATAGAACAATTGTTTCTTAATTGAGGATGATGTGTCTATTACAGGTTTCAGAGGTTGAGGGTGTGAATAGCGCAAACAAGACTTCTCTTCTCACAAATGGTCCAGACATGAATGATAACTCGAGCAACCACGTCCAACTTCAGCTCAGCCAACCACACTTTGATGAAGCATTGCAGGAAAATGTTATAGAACTCAGATACTTTTCCTTCATTGCATAACATACTTCTGTCTTATATATGTTGAACTTATCCGAGTCAATGTTGCATTAGCAAAGATTGAGGAACATATCGCAATCATTTTCGTTTACTTTGTAAAAAAATACTCCTTCCGTTTCACAATATAGGATGTTTTAGAAAAAACACACATATTAAGATTTTTTTTTGAAATTCCATTTCTAATCCTATTTATGATCAAGTTTATTAATTAGAAACAGTAAAACACCCGTAATAGTAATCAGAATTGAGAAGGTCATTCTAAATCATACTCCTTCCATTTCACAATATAGGATGTTTTAGAAAAAACACACATATTAAATTTTTTTTGAAATTCTATTTCTAACCCTATTTATGATCAAGTTTATTAATTAGAAACAATAAAAGAAAATAGTAAAACACTCGTAATAGTAATCAGAATTGAGAAGCTCATTCTAAATCATAATTAACTACTTTTTCCCATGTACTCCTATGACTTTGCTATATTTAAGATCCCTATATTTTTCTTCTCATAATTATTTTTGTTAAAAGAACACAATTAAGAAGACAGATAAGAATATTGACTTGACCTTTCTTCTTTTCGATATTAGTCATAACAATATACACATGTGTTAATTTTGCTTTGTATACTAATGTAAAATTTTAAACAAAATTGAACTTTTGGAGCCAAAACTTAAGCAAATTATTCAAAAACATTTGGTGCCAAAAACATGAAATTTTGAGATGTAGAATGGCTATATATAGTGGAGCTCTCGACATGATACTAACTACAAATTTTTGTTAATGGCTTTTGTTCACAATTTTGATCTAAATATACCGTTTGTGAGTAATGAGAGAGATCAAGAGTTCTCTTTTGATTTAAATCAGACCCCAACAAATTCTATTGATGATATAAGCAATCCAATTCAAGATGAAACAGAATTCTCTTCGGCAATTGGAACAGGTCATTTTAAATTATTTTTTTGTTATTTGATACATATGTACTCGTACTACTTTGTAAATTTCTGGACTAATTTTCTTAGTCTAATTAATTTTTTTTTATTATGACTCCTTCTTAGTTATAGTATTATAAATCCATGATCTATAAAAAAAATAATGTTACTGTTTTCTTTTGTTATCGCATTTTACTAATACAAATGTTTTAGCAGATTTTGTTTAAAACTCATTTGTTTATTCGTTGTTATTATACTATGAATGAGTAACACTTTTCTTTAGTGAAGCATTGTTAATGAGATTACTATAATCAAATTTTCATCGTTATAGTATTATTATAATATCTTAAATTATTTTCATAAATTATTTGATACAGTTAACTTTATGTGATTTTTTTATCTTAACAGAAAATTTGAAGACATCACAAATTCAATCAGAAATCATCAAGAGGAAACAAATGACAAATGCAGAAAGATTAGATATCTATAATGCTTTGTTGGAGAGAAGTGTTAATGGAAGGTTGAAGAGAACAACTACCAAAGAAGTTTCAGAATTATTTGTGGTGCCGTTACAAACCGTACAAAAAATTTGGCGAAGAGCAAAAGATACTTCTAACGGCAAAACGGTTGATATATCACATAGAAGGAAAGGGAATTGTGGTCAGAAAAAAATATAGATTGATTTGGGCCTGATTGTTGACATCCCGTTACGCCTTGGAACAACCATAAGGTCATTGGTTGCCGCTATGAATGTCAATCCAAGTACAGTTTTCAGATGTGTAAAAGAAGGTAAAATGAGGTGTCACTCCAACACTATCAAGCCACAAGTAAAACACGACCATATGAAAGCTCTGCTTCAATTTTCCTTATCTGTGCTTGATAAGAATGCTCCGGTTGATCAACCAAAATTTGTTGATATGTACAATACTGTACATATTGACGAAAAATGGTTTTACATGACCAAAAAGATGGAGACATATTATCTACTTCCCCTTGAAGAGGATCCATTATGTACATGTCAAAGCAAAAATAATATTGGAAAGATAATGTTTCTAGTGGCAATGGCTCCACCATGATTTGACGGAGAAGGAAATGAGATATTTTCTGGAAAAATTGGAATGTTTCCATTTGTTACCATGCAAGCAGCTCAACGACGGAGTAGAAATAGAGATGCGGGAACCATGGAATTAAAACTGATGGTCTCTATCAAGAGAGAGGATATAAGAAAATGTATGATTGAACAAGTTCTTCCAAAAATTCACGAGAAGTGGCCAATAGAAGACTTTGGGAAAACTATTTTATTCAACAAAACAATGCAAAAACACATGTTGATATAAGTGATAGAGAATTTCAAGAAGCTGCTTCACAACATGGGTTTGATATTCGGTTAATGTGTCAACTGCACACCANTCACCTACTCAAAAAATAGGGAGGCCTGCACGCCCTATTTGAGACTACTAAGGCGGGTGGTGGATTCTTGGAAGGGAAGAAGGGGCCTAAGCACGGATTTTTTCGTACACTTGAGTGGCAAAGGAAAGCGAGATTGTACCTGTTTTTCTAGGCCTGTTTCGACATACAGTTCCCACGGAAGATCAAGTTGGTGAGCCATGCGATGGGAAACCTTCCCGCACGGTTCGGAGAGCACTGAATTAGAATGAGAGGTTACTAATATTTTAGATCTTGGTTTTTTCTGAGCTATTCAGACGCTTCAACACAAAGTATGTCCCAAAACAGTTGAGGAACTTGTTGCTGCAGTACAAAAAGCATTTGATGAATATTCTCCAAAGCAACTCAACTGAATTTTCTTGACTCTACAATCATGCATGATAGAAATTATGAAAAAGAGAGGTTCAAACAAATACAAAATTCCACATACGAAGAAAAGCACATTAGAAAGAGATGGTAGACTACCTATCCAAATGACCTGTGATCCTCTCTTAGTGCAAGAGGTACTAAATCTTTTGTCAAATTAAAAATTTTTTACGAGCTTCGGTTGCATTCTTCTTAAGTTTGACATTTTCTTCTTTTAAACTATTGTTCTCGTTGAGTGTCTTAATAATAATTTTGTTATTCTATTTTTATATAAACAGCTACACTAATTTTGCATTGTACTTATACAAAAGTACTTGATTATATGCTTGAAGTTATAGGTGTGGAATACTAATACATGTAACACTCATTTCCTTTCCGGAAAAAAATTACTATGTAGACCATTTAACTTAGAGAATTATTATAATTATTCAAAGATTTTCAAAATATTTCTGGAGAACATACATAAAAATAATGAACCCTAAAAGTATTTAGGGAGTAAAATTTTGAGTATATCTTTTATAGTTTGTTGAATTTCTGGGTTGAGCTCTTTTCCAACTTCAGGATGAAACTCTTGTCGAACTTATGGATAGAACTCCTCCTTATCTTCTTCATCGTCAGGAAACTTGTTCAAGTCAAATCAATATTTAACGTTGAAATTTTCTACATGAATGGGTGGATTGATTTTCATCACCTCTTCTTCCTTTTCTATTTCTGGAAGTTTGTTTAAGTCAAATTTATGTTTGACTTTGGAATGATCCACATAAAGTCGCTGATTATATTCTGTAGCTTCTACTTTTTTTTCCTTCATTTTTTCCAGAGTTATTCATGTATTTTAGTGAATAAAATAAGAAACATTTTAAAGAGAAGAAGAAGAAGCAATTACTCCAACGAATGAAGAAAAAAAAATGTGCACATGGGGGTAGAGGAGATGGACTAAGAAAATGTTTGACTACACATCCAACGAAGCAAGCAATAAGCCTCTCTAATTCATTTTTTTCTTTTTGTAAATCGTATATTCAATTCATTTTTATTTAATGATTTAAACTAAATATTATAAATCTAAATAAAATAAATAAGGACAAAACTGGAAAATTTAAATCAAATTTGCATTGAAAATCTATAAAATCTTACATTTTAAAACAAATTTTTTTTCTAAAATATCCTACATTGTAAAACGGAGAGAATAACATCTATTTTTCCTCTGCAAAAAGAACCTTGTTTTGTGAGCCTTTGGCAGCTAAGCATGCACTTAATTTGATATGAAATTATGAATGTTATATACGTTAAGCTAATAAGAAGTTAGTTAGCAATTATAACTAATATGGTTTATTACATGTTGCACTCGTTTTCCTAGATAATGTTTTCCCAAGAAAAATCAATCATTTTGTATTCTTTGATAAAAAATAAAAAAAAAAAGAGAACAGACGAAGCCAATAAAATTTACTTTCTATTTATAAATCTATTAGATATCAACAATGTGATATTTTATTAGATGCCAAATATGATCATATACGTACAGCTTTATATTCCTTCTTCACACATAAATTATAAAATGCATTTTATTGCTTTTATATTTAAAACTAGACTTTATAACTATCATATAGGTCAAGAATTATTTTAAATTTTTTCTAACTAACAAAATAATGAATAGTAATTTCTTTGAGATAACATGAACTTATTTTATTTTTAATAATATATTATATTGTTTTATAAACCGTAAAATTTTGACCTTCGATCCATAATTTACTCTAGCTAGTACCCTAATACCATTGCAGAGTGAAGTAACTCCAAACCTGCAAGCATCTTCTACTTTTGGATGGTTTGGGAATTCAGGCAGTTTGATTAGTTCTCAGAAAAATCAAATCAAACCAAACCAAAACTCAAGTATACTTTCGGTTTCTTATATAAAATATCTAATTTGAATGGAACCGAACAAATATTCAAAAGTTATTTGAATGGTTTTATATACTTATATTTAAAATAACTCAAACCCTAAAGAATTAAACCAAACCAAATTGATTATGCCAAACCCTAGTAAAATCCCTTTCCAAGTAAAACTGAGTTATTGATTTTGAGTATTTATCCTCAAAACTGCTAAACGACGTACTATCCAACATATATTACATACTAGATGATGGCTCATACTATGCATGAGATATGATTTTGTGGAAAATTAATATGCATTTATAGTTATTTTTATTTATTTACAATATTTACATGTAATATTTGATTTATTTTTGTCTATTTTATGGTTTGATTAGTATATGTAAATTTATTAATTTTATACATACTTGATATACTAAAATCAATATATATATATATATATATTGATTTATATTGATTTATGTTTTGATGCATAACAATTTTTTTTATGTAAACTTTTTTGACTTGTGTTTTTAGTTTTTTACACTCATGTTCATTTAGGTTTTTAGATTTGTATTTATTTAAGTTATTAAACTCGAGTTTATTTAGGGATTTTAAACCCGTATTCATGTAGATTTTTAGAGATATGAAGATATTTTTCTTTTTTCTTAATATTAATCTCCTAATATTGATGTTAATTTTGTGATATGCTTATTCGTTAAAATATTTAGTATTTTATGTATTCGATTTGTATTTAGATATGATTAGTTGTTTAATGTTTCTTTATATATATATATATGAGTATTATATACATTTTCTTATATTTTATTATATATTTTTTGAAAATACATATGAAATAAAATAAAAGTTTTGTATCATTAAATATTATATAAAGAATAAAATGTTTTTTAAAGACATATAACAACTTACTCAACATTCTAAAGGGTAATACTAATTCGTTTAGTTGGTTTTCTATTCATTTTAGAAATTTCAGTATTGCTAACACTAATTAATTGTCTAATAATAATATCTATAAAACTAATAAATAAGTCATGAAATTATTGAATAAATCACAAACAAATAATAAAAAATTTTCTTAAAAAAACTATTTACCTATGAGATAAATATCTTTAAGACACCCATCAAGTAATTTACGGTAATCAACAAATTTTAATTTCATAACTGCATCTAGTAGAGAATCAGTTTATTTAATCAGTTATTTTCCTATTAAGATTAGAAAAAATCTTTAAAATATATATTAATTAGGAATATCTCTTGTATGATATATAAATTAGTTCAGATAAGTTATTAAGATAACCTATTATTTCATTGTTTTAAATATCTCTATAAGATAAAAAAAAAATGGTATCATGTTCAAAACACCAATAGATTAGTCGATTGATTATTGATTTTTTAGGTTTGAAATAATCAATTATTAGTACCCAAAAACATAACCGTCCACTTTGTTTTGTTTATATAACCAATAGATTAGTCCATTATCTAGAATTGTCTATTAACAAATATCAATTCCATGCGTGTTAATTAATTGTTTTTATTAAATATATAGATAACAATAGAAACGAATATTGTGTGATAAATATTATGTGACAATATTTTTTAGTAACAATATGACCTAATCTAAAATAGACAATATAACATGGTATTTAAGTTAATGTTATGTTTTTATTATATATAGATAAAAGATACATATTTAATATGTTTTTTTTTACGAGTACATAAACGAAACTTTTATTTATCTGGTAAAAGTGTATTACACAAGTTACCATATTTAATATATGTTTAAACATAGTAGAAATAGTATTATCTTGGTCCTCCATTGGTCCCGCTCCAATCTGAAGAGACGTGAACATGCTCCATCAATTGTATAGTAATTCGTACGAGCGTGTTTGACATGTGTGAATGCAACGGCTCCACATGATCGTCTCTGTGTCTTTAATCTTTGTTCGACCAATTGATATTATTTTATGTTTATCTCTCTTTCTCTTTCTTCTTATGTTATTTGTGTTTTGACTTGTTAATTATTTGCCTTATCTTCAGAAAATAGCATATGCAATTATGCATTACAGTAAAACATCTAACCGAATTTGAGAATCAGTTTGAGATTTTCTTTGTTCCAATTCCTCCCTTGACCGTTTCTTTTAATTTCAAAAAATAAGGTCTTCCTTTGACCTCTAAAGACTTTTAATATACAAAAAATAAGACAATTCTAGAGGAAAAAATCCATTGAAAATTTATCCAAAGAATATTTCTAACGAATTTCCAAAGAATTTTATCTAACAGCTGTCAAACCGACAAATTTTAGACGGATATTTTAGAGAGCTTATATGATGAAAAACATTTCTAATAATTTACTCATAAAATTTAGACAAAATTAACTGAATCTATCTTTTGTCAAAATCCGTCACAGTTAAGACCCCAATTGGCAATTGTTTTCGTTGCTTTGAAAAGCAAAATTTTTTGTAATAGATTTAAATTAAGCCAATCATAATTTAATTTGTTTTTTATGATTTGCTCCGTTTAAATCTTTTATAAAGATTTTTGCTTTTCAAAGCAACGAAAACAAGTATCAATCGCGGCCGCAATCTATATGAATTGTCTAATAGATAATATTCTGTCACAAAACACTAAGAAAATGCAATAGTTTCTTGTAGTTCACTGCTTCAATTGCTAAGCATTGTTCTCATCCTTTCTAATCTCCTTCGATATATTCATGTTTTATTTATTCTGTTGTATGTGTTCTTTATTTTTATTATTTTTGTCAAACAATTAGATCGATAAGGTCAATTCATAGTCTAGTATAACCCTTAAAATTTATATTTAATCTACCAACTATAAAAGAGATGAATTCTTCATTAATGTCATAGTTATTAGATATATCATTCTAACCTCCAAACTGAGAAGAATTCGGCGTGTTCTTTATTGTTTATTTTTTATTTTTGATCTAAAGATGAATAATACAATGTGTCTTTAAAAGTGCAACAAAGCATGGATCGGTATTAAACCACAATATAGTTAATAAGACAAAGTGATTATCTGTTATTTGCGATTTGATAATTTGATATGTACTTTCTCCCGCGTATCGTACGCGTTTTTCTTTTTCATCTAACGTGCTTTGATTGATTATTCCACTTCTCGCGTTGTCCGTACAAATAATTTATTAATTTAACACTCTATTTATAAACCCACGTCTGGTGATAAATTCTAACAAAGTTCATCCTCAAACAAACTAATTAACAAAAAAAATTATCCATCCTCCAAATTTTCGAAACTTAAAACAATATAGTTTGGGCCGAGTTGCTTTTAGTTAGGTAGTTAAGATGAACTAGCTAATGACTTGATTCGATTCCTATTTGCTGCATTATAATAACTAATTCCAAGGAATATGGGAGTGAATAGTGAGAGTTTAAACAAATTAATTTGGTCCAACTTCTTGAAAGAACTCCATAATTAAGTATGTTTGAGCTGGAAATATTTCAAGATGAATGACTTATCGAAAAATGATTTTTAATACCGTATGGCTCAGAAAAACATGAAAAAATATCACGTGGTAATTTGTAAGAACGGTAAAAAGTATTTAAAAAACTTCTAAAACTAGCATATTGGTCATCAGAAAAAGTAAGACCATGGACCGGAAGAAGAGGTATGACCTACTAAAAATGGTTGGGATGTTATAAATTTCCTCATCATTTAAATTTAGAATAGAAATTTATTAATGATCCAAAGTAGAATATGAATTGAAATTTTTTTTTGTCAATTGGATCGACAAAATATATACCATAACTTAATACCTACACCAAAATGTTTTTTATAAATCTAATATATGTAGATGTGAATTGGAATTTTTTTAGACAACATTGTGGGATGGTATATAATTAAAACTAATTACTAGTTATGTAATATAAGATAATTGTTTTGCTTGATATATATATATATATATTGTAATTGTGGTAAGAATTGTTCAACTTTTTTTCAAACCGTATATTATATATAAAAGAATAGTACAAAATTAACAATACAATATACCCAAAAACTATGGTACACTAATTTGTACAACTCTAATTTATAATGCTTCAATATTTCTTAATATGCACTGTGTTTTGTGCCACCAATCAATTATCTAAAACTATTTTCTAACTTGCCTTTTGTGTATAATAATTATTATAGTTGGACAAAAATGGTGAGATATGATAGAAAATAGTGTTGTAAAATTGATATTAAGCTAATACATATGTGCCTATGTCCGTACAATAAGAAAATATTAATTACTGAAAAATTTATACCACAATATATGAACCTGTTAAACGAAACGGTGGAAGTTTAATGGTTGTCACTTGATAAGGAATCTACTATGTTGATTTATGCTATTGATCGATTTTTCTCAAAAGTGAAATTACTAATTATTTTTATTTGGTCATCGGATGTTTAAACTCAGACCGCTTCTGATTCCGAAATATTGATTTGGGTTTCAGCCCAAACTTTTCTTTAATTGACAAAAAAAAAAAAATATATATATATATATATGTATATACATATTATCTAGACCACTGTAGACAAATAATGGCCATAATAACCTTATAACGTAGTGGATACTATATAACACTTTTTTTCAATACTTTATAGTAATTATTACCTTTAATTTCATATATAACATACTAAATTTTCCCTGCAAAAAAAAAAAAAAAAACTTCTTTGAAAAATGGGCGAGTACTCTCCACGCGTTTCTTTCTAGAGATGATTTTTTCTGAGGTCGTGTAACTACCTTCTCTACCGGCACTGGTTTCTTTTTGGTGGTTTCTGGTGGTTCTCCGTTGTATTTCTGGTAATATTCTCTTGGCTTTTTCATCTTTGTTGCTGCTTCTTTTTCTCTGCTCCTGGTCATCGTCGATCTCTTCTTGCTGTGATTTTTTTCGTTTTCTCTCTTCCTAGCCTTATGGCTGGAAATTCGCCGCCGATCATTGATTCTTCTCTGGTAATTGCTTCTCTGATAGAATTGCCTCTTTTATCTGATTTTGATTTCCCCAAATTGCCTTGTTCGACGGTTTCTGCTCTGATTAGTTCTCCATCGCTGAATGTTGTGAGTTCCAATCCATCTTCCATGGCTCCTGTCTCTATTCCTACTTGTCTGGATAATTCTATTGCGGGTATGAGATCTGAAATTGTTTCTTATGCTAAGTTATCTGAATCTGTTCATCTTGAGCAATCTTTACCTAAGGCTTCTAAACATATAGCCTGGTCTTCTGTTGCTAGCAAGTCTACTGAATCTATTACTCCTTTCAATGTTTCTCCTGTTGTTTTGAATGGTGTTGTGACTACTACAATTCTGGATGATATCCTTGTTGATTCTATACCTTTTTGGAGTAACAATGTGATTAGACATTTTATCGGTGAAGCTCCTCATATAGGCACTGTTCATGCTACTGTCAATCGTATATGGTAGAATTCAAAGAAGGACCTGAAAATCGATGCTACTTTCATTCATCCCATTTCAATAATTTTTCGCATCACTAATGCTTCCACTCATTCTCATATTCTTCGATGGCAGTTCTGGCATATTGGTGATAAGCCATTGATTGTCCAGGATTGGTCTTCGGAATCTGCTACTCAAGATCATGTTCTTCACTCTATTCCCATCTGGGTTGACCTTACTCATGTGCCTAGTTATCTGTTTTCTTATAAAGGCATCATTTTTCTTGATAGTCATATTGGGAAACCAATCAAACTCCACCCTTCATTGCGACTTGATGTAGTTCGTGTTCTAATTGAGGTGAGTCTTGACAGTGCTTTGCCCACTTCTCTGTCTATTGCAGAAAGTTCTCATCCTGCTGCTCTTATTAAGATTTCATATCTCTGGTTACCTCCTCGATGTGATATCTGTCTTAGATGGGGTCATGCTTCTAAGGACTATACTACTCCTACACAATCCTCTTCAGACTTGGATATTCAAACTCCACATTTGGAAGTTGCTATTCCTTCTTCGGCTGATCTTGTTCATCCTTTAAACATTGTTTCTGTCCTTGCTGTTACAAACTCCACTCTCACTGTTCCGAAGCCTATTGATTCCATACATGAGGTTTTATCCCCTGTTGTTGAGCATTTTCCCACTGAAGGCGATCATATGATACGGCGTTCTCCTCGGGAATCTGGTGATGGTTCCAAGTCTTTTGACTGGACCACCATCAGAAAACTAGATCGTACCTCTCTAAATACCTCTAGCTCTGATCTTCCTATATCCAAGTCTTTGCTTAACACCTCTTCTTTTTCAGGATCTCCATATATGTTTCAAGTCTTAGAAACCTTACGTGAAGAGGGTGAAACTATAGAAACTGAGAGCTTGAAGAATTTTCCTTCGGATGTTCCAAGTGATTTTATAAACATACAAGCTGAAGCTGTTCAGCCTCTTGACTCTTGCTCCATTCCTGCATCTTCAATTTTGAGTACTTTTGCTATTCCTTTTCTTAGAACTCGGAAAGCAGCTCGTACTCCTATTGCTAAATCTAAGGATTTCTTCCCTGCTGCTGGAAGTCTTAATTCAAGGAAAGCTTCCTCTAGGAAGCAATGAGTTCTCTGTTCTCTTGGAACTTGTGTGGTTTTAATCAATCACGCAAGCATTTAGTTTTGAGAAATTGGATTTTGGAACAAAATTTATCTCTTGGTTGTATTGTGGAAACTCGTGTTGCTGAGAATATATGTACTGACATTGTTTTTTCTTGCTTTCTGGGCTAGTAGATCATAACAAATTATAATCATCATAGGTTGGGGAGAATCTGGTTCTGGTTTTCTGATGATGTGACTGTAACTCTTCTCAGAAAATCAGCTCAGCATATTACTTGTGGAGTCAATATTATCTCTTCTAGAGTTTCTTTTATGGTTTCAACAATTTATGCTTCTAATTTTGAGCATGATATAAGAACTTTATGGCATGATCTTTCTTCTATCCATTCAGATTATGCTCATCTTTCCTCAGCCGTGGATCATTCTTGGTGACTTTAATGTCACTCTTTCTTCTAGTGAGCATTCTCGTTCGTCTGAGTACTCCTATGACCAAGTGGGTATGCAGCGTTTTCAGAACTTTGTTTCTAGCTGTGATCTGATAGATTTATCATTTAATGGACCTATCTTTACTTGGTGGAATAAGCATACAGCATACCCTATTTGTAAAAAGCTTGATAGAGCTCTAGTAAATGGGGATTGGTAGAGTTCTTTTCCTCACTTTTTTGCTGAGTTTGAAGCAGGTGGTATATCAGATCATTCTAAATGCTTGGTTCGACTTGCTCCTCCCCCTGTTTTAGAGTTCGCAGGCCTTTCTAGTTTTTTAATTTCATTGCTGATCATGCTGAGTTTCTACCCATGATTCGTGTTGTTTGGGATTGCTCTCCTCCCTTATTTCACTCTCGATCTTCTCTTCATATATTTCATCGTAAATTGAAGTTGCTTAAGCCTATTCTTCGTGAGTTAAATAAATCTTTCTATGGAGATCTTCCTACCATAACTAAATCTGCTTTTGAAAACCTTTGTCATGCTCAAGATTTAGCTCTTCGATGCCCTACTTCTTCTAATATGCACTCAGTTGCTGAGGCTTCTAGTAATTGGCATCATCTTGCTAATATTGAAGAATAATTCTTTCGGCAAAAATCTCAGATTAAATGGCCTGCTGCTGGTGATAATAACACTTCATATTTTCATCGTGTTGGTCAATCCTGCACTGCAAAGAACTCTATCAGATCTCTTCGCTCTACTTCTGGAGTTACTCTTACATCTCAGTTTGATATCAAAAAGAAGTTGTTTCTTATTTCTCTCAGTTTCTACAGCAACAGTCTACTAATATATCTGTTGCTTAGCCATCTATTTATGATTTTGTAGATTCTTTTTGTTCTGTTACAGCTGCTCAAGACTTGGTTTCCCCTGTTACCCCTCTTGAAATCCAGCAAGTTCTATTTTCAATGCCTTCTAACAAGGCTCCAGGCCCTCATGGTTTCACTGCTGAATTTTTTAAAGCTGCTTAGTCTATTATAGGACGTGATTTCATCATTGCTGTGCAGTCGTTTTTCATTTTTGGTTTCCTTCCAACTGGAGTTAACATGCCACGACTTTAACTCTTGTTCCCAAACATTCTGATGCTTTGGAAATGAAAGATTATCGTCCGATAGCCTGCTACAACCTTTTGTATAAGGTAATTTCAAAAATTCTTGCTAACCATCTTAAATCAATTATGCTGGACATTATTGAGCTTAATCAAAGTGCATTTGTAAAGAAGCATCTTCTTCTTGAGAATGTCTTACTTGCATCTGAGCTTGTAAAGGATTATGACAAGACTAATATCTCTCCTAGATGTGCTATCAAGCTGGATATTGCAAAGGCGTTTGATACGGTTATTTGGAATTTTATGATCTCAGTCTTAAAGGCAATGAAAATCCCTGATATATTTGTCCATTGGATCTATCTTTGCATTTCAACTGCTTTTTTTTCGGTTGATGTTAAAGGAGAGCTTGAAGGTTTTTTCACTAGTGCTAGAGGTATACGCTAAGGATGTTCTCTCTCACCATATCTCTATATGATTACTAACAATGTGCTGTCAAAAATGATTAACCGAGAAGCTCTCCACTCTATCTTTTGTTTCTATCCTTTTTGCAAAGAAATAACTCTCATCTCAGTTTTGCAGATGATATTCTTATCTTCACTGATGGATCTGCTAGTTCTTTATAGGGGATTATTAAAATGATGCATAACTTTGGCAACCTTTCTGGCTTGAAGATCAATGTGGCTAAATCCACTATTTACTATGCTGGTCGGATTTCTTCTGATCATTTATCTTCTATAGTTGCTGCTAGTATTGCCTCAGGAACTCTCTCTATTAAATACTTGGATTTGCCTCTTATGACTACATCAATGTCTAGAAGTGACTATGAACCTCTTTTGGATAAGATTCATTCTCGTATGCTTTTTTGGGCTTCTAAGACCTTGTCTTATGCTGGTAGATTACAGCTTATTAAATCTGTAATCTTCAGTATAACAAATTTTTGGTGCTCCACTTTTAAGCTCCCTAGTCGTTGTTTAAAGACTATTAAGAGTCTTTGTGCAGTTTTTCTTTGGTTTGGTAGCCCTAATATCACTACTAAAGCAAAGGTTTCTTGGAAGAAGTCTGTCTTCCTAAATGTGAAGGTGGACTTGGAGTTAGATCGCTTGTTATCTCCTATCGTATTTTTAATCTGCATATGATTTGGCATCTTTTATCTACTCTACATTCCCTTTGCATTTCAACTGCTTCTTTCTGGTTTGATAATTGGTCTTCTGCTGGTAAAATTTTTGATATCATGGGACCTTCTGGTATTCGTTACCTTGGTTTATCTCGTTTTCCAGTTGTTGCTGATGCTTATACTCATTCTGGTTGGTTTTTTTCTGTTATTGGAGAAAGATGTTTTCGAGATACACTTGATTTGATTCGTTCTAGTCCTTCCCCCTCTGTGGATTTGGGTTATGATATTTACCTCTGGAAGCATTCGAATTCACAGTTTCGTGATTTCTTCTCATCTTCTCAGATCTGGTAGCAACTTCGTCCTTATAGGCCTTTGGTGTCTTGGCATTCTATCATTTGGTTCCCGCAGAATGTTCCACGTTTTGCATTTATTGCTTGGCTTGCTTTTCGAGACAGATTATCTACTGGTTCTCGTATGAGGCTTTGGGGATTGACTCAACATTGTGTTTTTTTGTGGGGAGAGAAATGAATCTCGTAATCATCTTTTCTTCGAGTGTTCTTATAGCCTCAACATTTGGAGGGAGCTTTGTTTTGGTCTTCTGGGTAGCTTGTTTACTACTGATTGGGAGATCTGTGTTTCTAGAATATCTTCTTCCTCCCTTAATCTGATGGATGCTATCCTGGTTAAAATTGTTTTTCAAGCTGTCATCTACTATATATGGCGAGAGAGAAATATTCGTCTTCACAGCAAGGGTTCGGTCTCCTCTTCTACTCTTATTCGATCCATTGATAAAGTAGTTTGGAACCGTATATTTTTCCTTGCTTACAAGGCTCCCCATCGGCTAGAAAGGCTCATGAGGTGTTTGTTTGAATCTCGCTTAATTTGTTGATTCTTTATTTCCTTGACATGTCTTTTCTAAGAACTTTTCCTTATGTTGGTTTGAATCTCGCTTAATTTTGTTGTTTACATTTCATCAAAAAAAAAAAAAGTTTCCCTGCAAAATCTTTTTAACAGAAAAATATCGCCGCGTGGACATTGATACATTGCTCCTTCTTTATTCCCCTCCATTTACTTTCGGTTACTATTCTAGAAATTTATCTTCGAAATGTATTGTTAGATTGCCAATTAACCATGATAAATGTCATTCTCCTAATTTCGATGTTAGCCATTGTTATTTGGCCGACTCACCTTATATGTATATATATATATATATCTTATATATTAAAGTGAAAGATATTTTTATTTTAACCGTGTCATAAAATTTAGAATAAAATTAACTTAAGATTCGTAACAACCCTAGAAAATAGGATTAAGGTATGTTTTGTTACAAATTTTTATATAAAAATTCAAATTAGTAAATATTTATTTGAAAAAGCTAAAATTTAATAAAAATTATCGGTTAAAATTTTGTTATTGATTCGGTTCCGGCAAGAGATTGGATTCAATTTTCCGGATACACAGATTTATGACATATTCAGGTATTTTTTTGGGTCGGTTCATCTTTTTTTTTTGTCAACATTGGATTGACAAAAACTGATCCATAGCCTAAAGTTCACTCCTAAAATTCCTTTTTAAGCTACCATAATGTAGGGGGTAGGAATCAAATCCTAATGCCAAGTCATTAGCTGGATCATCCTAATCACCAGATTGAGAGCAACTCGGCCGGTTCATCTTATTCAGTATTTTGGTTATTTTAGTTTAAAATTTTTCAAAATTTTTTATTTTTCGAATAGAGTTTGGTTCTATATAGATAGAGTTCGAGTTCGAATAACTTTTTATATAAAATTCAAAATTAAAAAAGATTTAATTGAAGAAATCTAAAAGCTAAAGTTTGGTTCTCGATTTGGCTCTGGTTCAGATTCGAATTCAGTTTTTTTTTGTACATAGATATAGGATTTATTTGAAATTTTTTTCAGGTTTGGTTCCTTTAATTCGGATCAATTTTGGTTCTCGTTTCGCACCTTTAAAACAACATCTCGAAAGAATATTCTAAAACATCAACACGGATTTAACAACCCAAATAAACATAACTTTAAAAACAATCAAAATAATCCAATCTCGCGTTATAACACGGGTATAATCCTAGGATTTGTGAACTTCTAAACGTTTTTTTATTATACATGTCATATTTACACGTCATTAGTATGTAGGATTTAAAGATAAGTAAGATCATATGGATTATATGAATAAAATACTACACAAAATACACAATCAGATAAATACACATAGAATAGGTTTTGTAATTTTAGATGATATGTACAAAATACACATAGATACAAAACCAATCTATGTGATTCTTTTATACGTAGTCATGAGTACACATTTTATGTTTCATGGACATATTCATGAAGTTTCATAAGATATACCATCTCTCTTTCAATATATAAGATACTTTAGGAATTCTTGTTTTGTTTAATTGATAAATCTATAAGATGTTTTACATATTTCTATGTAAAATTAATTGTATTTTTTTTTTATAACTATTAGAATTTTTCAGTATCTTATATGATTGGTTAAATTATATCAAAATTAAATATTGACTAAATCTTATTGATAAAAAACAAATTCTAAATATATAAGTGAATTTCCTGATAAAAATTTAAATCTTATATATTAAAACAAGAGACACTAAAAAACCTTTAAAAATTAATCTATAATTTGTAACAACCCTTAAAAATAGGCTTAAGAAGTTTGTTACAGGATTTTATACAAAAATTCAAAATTAATAAATATTTAATAAGACTCTAAAAAACCAAAATTTAATATTCAAAAATATTGGTTACATACTCCGTTATTGATTTGGATCCAGTACGGGTTGGATTTGATTTTCTGAATATATAAATTTAAGACACATTCTGGTATTTTGTTGGATTCGTTTCATCTAATTATTTTTGGTTATTTTAATTTAAAACTTATTCAGCTATTTTTTTAATTTTTCAGATAGAGTTTGGTTCGATTCGGTGTAGATTGAGTTTGAATTCGGTTATTTTTTATATAAAAATTCAAAAGAGTTAATAGAAAAATTCTAAAAGCTACAATTTGGTTTTCGGTTTGGCTCCGGTTCGGATTCAAGTTCGGTTTTTTGGGTACAAATATTAAGGACCCATTTGAGTATTTTTTAAATTTTGGTTCCTCTAATTTGGAATCAATTTGTTTTCAGGTTTCGAAGATTTAAAACAACATCTCGAAATAATATTCCAAAATACTAACATATTTTATACTATCAAAACAATCAAATCCAGTATTATAACACGGGTATAATCTCAGTATTTATTTTAAATTGAAAAATCTTACATGTTGAAACAAAAGTAGTAGGTTACATAATTTCAATTAAAAGTGCAATTTATTTCTTGTTTTATATAAAACTAGGATTATACCCACGTTATAGCGTGAGATTTGACTTTTTTTCAACCCGTGTTCATTTAGGTTTTTAGACTTGTCATCATATTTTGAATATTATTTTCGAGATGTTATTTTAGAGGTCTGAAACCCAAACCGAAATCAACTTGAATTAAAAGAACCGGACCCAACAAAATATCCTAATGGTTTTAAATCTATATATCTTACAAACCGAACCAAACATGAATTGGAACCAAATTAAGAACCAAATTTTAGTTTTTAGAGTTTTTCTAATAATTTTTTCTTAAATTTTGAATTTTGTATAAAAATATTCGAACTTGATCTATACTGAATTGAACTCTGTCCGAAAAATAAAAGTACCCGAATAAGTATACCGAATTAGATGAACCGAACTCGACAATATATTAGAATGGGTTTTAAATATATGTACCTAGAAAACCGAATCCAAACTCGAACTGAAACTGAATCTGTACCGACATTTTTTTAATTAAATTTTAGTTTTTAAATATTTTTTGATTAAATCTTTATTAATTTAAATTTTTTAAATAAATATCTGTAACAAAATCTATCTCAAACCTATTTTTAAAGATTGTTATGAATTATAGGTTAATTTTTATTCTAAAGTTTATACCATAATCTAAATAAAAATTTCTTCAGCTTTAATATGTAAGATTCGTACATATAGAAAATGATAAATGATGCATGTAGTTCGAGATCTTTATACCAAATTAGCACCAAGACTGTCCTTTTTTCTATATATTTTATACCGAACAAAATAATAGAGATTAAGAAAATAAGAGTTTGATATTACAACTTGGCCTAAAAAAAAAAAGTATTATTAAGGTTTTCATAAAGAAAATTAAAATAGAAGAAAAGTGGAAGATGACGAAGATCTGTACTAATGTCCATTAAACAATAGATTTTGGATCGATAGGGATGGCTATATCATAAGACGAAGTGGTTATCTTTTTCTATTTCTTCTTTTGCTGTCGTTAATTTGATATGTACTTTTTATTTCATTTTTAAATGTATTTTTATGCTATTATACGCGTTTCTAAAGTCATTTACGCGGTTTTATTACTTCAAGTAACCCGTACAATTTATTTACTATGAGAAAGACAGCCTAAATGGACTATTTAACAAATATATATATATATATATATATATATATATATATTTAAATGGACTTACATTCTTGAGGACACTTTCCCTCAATTGACTAAAAAAAATGTGATAACTTTGTTTTTTGAATTTTAAAATGAACTTAAGTAGATTCAAAAATCTAATGATGATTTTATAATCAAGTCTAAATATATTTGTTTTATAGCATATATACATATAATTATATATATATATATCCAAAATAGTTGAATTATTATGAGGAAATTTTGTTATTAAAAATATCAGTCACAAAATTCTGAGATATATATGTGATATTTTTTACGAAAATTATTTATCACAAATTTATACTATTTTAAAATATTCATTATGACTCTATTCTGTAATGATTTGTTAAGTAGTTGTTAATCATTTTATTTGTCACAAGTATTGTTAAGTATTGTGATGTTTTAGTTACAAATATATAGTATATTTGTAAAAATTATCTACAAATTGTCACAAACGTGTTCAAAAAAAAAATCGTCACAAAATGTAACCACATTTCTATATTATGATAAAATATGTGTTACTATGATGATATATTACATCTTAATAATTTTGTTTTTAGTATATGATTATGTTTTACTTTGAATATTATGATTTATACACCAAAAATACAATAAAAACGTAACCCAACCGATTTGAAATAAAAAATGAACAGCTGTTGGAATATTGTTACATTACATTAAAGTGTGAACTTATTTTTACTTTGTGACAAAAACAAAAGTGTGGTTCTTTATATTACTGACTCATTGTCAGACGACTTAATATAAAAAATGAATTTTGAGATGTAATAAAAACAGATCCTCGTATATCAGCATGTCATGTGTACAAAAATTTGTGCTCATATATTTGAATCATTAAAAGACTACTTGCTATAAGAAAACAATCATATGTGACAGTATATATAACAGGTGTTGTGTCTGTTTTATATTAGTCAGAAACCTTTTGCCCTAAATCTCTCAACTACTCTATTTACTTTCCTTTTGTGGTTCTGCTCTTTTAGAAAAGGTAAATCTTTGATTTTGATTTTGATAATCGACTTATGGATTCGAGAGATGTTTGATTATATTGTTTCTGGGTTTAAAGATATGGGAAGAGGCAAAGTGACGATCAAGAAGATCATTAACTCGACGAATCGTCAAGTGACATTTTCGAAGCGAAGAAAGGGATTGTTGAAGAAAGCTAATGAATTAGCGATTCTTTGTGATGCAGAGGTTGGTGTTATCATCTTCTCCAGCACTTGTAGACTCTACGATTTCTCTAGCTCCAGGTATCTAATTCGTTAACTTTTTTTGGCTTATTGGTTTTTTTGATTGATTTGATTGATGATTGTACTTAGCGATTCTAGATCTCTATTTCTTGTTGATTATTCATAGATGATGTATGTATATCTCTGATGATGATCTGTTTAGGAGAAAAAACTCGTAGATCAACACTAACTTAGCCATTTTTGTGTAAACACCAACTTAGTTTGATGATGGCCGAAATTACTTACTTGGTTTGTTGACTTAAATAATTGCAAATTAAGTACAATAGGGTAGTTTTCTGAATTTGTGTGTGTATACTTGTTGTTGGGAAACCAATTGAGATCAAACCGACCGATAAAATCAAGATTTCTATAAGCACAATATATATTGACTTTGATTTGTTGTTAATTGTTTATCTTGAAATTGAGTTTTGTTGTATGCAAATCTCTATTAGTGAGTCATTTTAGAGTAAATGAATCGTTTTGATATAATATATTCTGATAATGATCATGATTACTTTGTTGGTTGAGCATATAAATGCAAATTCCATTAAGGTTTGTTTATCTAATTTTGTGTGTATACTTCTTGCATAATTGAATCTTATCTTGATCCATAATCTCAGTCAATCTTATTTTGGTTTCGCTCTATCATTTGACATATCTATGTTTAATCTATGTTCAATTAAGGTTTGTTGTGGGTTCCTTTTGTTGTTGTTTAATCTTGATAACTTGAGGTTTGTGTATTGTATATAGTCTGAGGGACTTGTAATGTTTACATTTGATAGAAAGTTTCTTAGAAGGACCTCACTCATCAGTCACAAACCAAAAATTAGTATAAATGGTTGAAATTAGAGAAAATTGTTTGTACTTTTTTGGCAAAATGTATTGTTTTGGCATAATTCTTTATGAATTGTTTTGTGTGACTTTAAAAATCATTTTAAGAGTTCTTAAAATTGCCAAAATTTCCCAAACCGAAATTCTAAAAATGTCTTTATCAATATGTCCGAACACGAGTCTATCAATTTTAGATTAATTTTCCAAATTTCTTTTATTAAAAATATATTTCAGGCAATTTCTAAATTATTTTATCCGATTTTGTATTCGCTTTAATAGGTACATAATCCATAAATAAGTATAATTTCATGAACTCTTTTCTCCAAAATATAGCTAAAATTCTACTTTTTCTTGTGATATATATCTAAGTGGTGTCGAATGAATTCTTGAATCTAACTAAATTAAGAAGTTGTTAACAATACAAGCTTTTGGTTATGGTTAAGAGTTTTTTTTTCTAGAAAGATTCTTCTCTTTACAAAATTCGTTTTTCTTTATTGGAAACTACTTGGTGGTTTATGTAAAACTAAGTGCTGCGTTATCTGGTGCTTAATATATTAATACTCATGTCAGGTAATCTTAAAACGGCTTTGTTGTTAAATTATTCGATTAAAATCTTGCAATTTTAATGCTTTACATCCAACTTGCTAATTGTTTTGAGCAGAAGTGAATTTTTCCTTTCAAAAATTTTTGGAGAAACTGTTTTATTGTCTACGATTAGATTGATAAGTTCGAATTGATAAGCCAACCTCTAAATTCATAACAATATTATGTAGAGTAAGTTACTTTTACAGATCGAATTTCAGTGGAAATAGTAGTAAATGTGGACATTTAACCACTTGACCAAATTTGATGTGATATCATTTTTAGAAGTTCATGAATTATTATGCTTGATATCATCAAATTTCATTTATGTTTTAATCTATTGAAAATGAAAATTTTTATAAGCAATGTTGTTAAGGGTCCTTCACTTTTGTGTCTTAGTAATTCACATATATGCACTAGTTACAGTTATTAGAGTTCGTCACATAAACATCAATGTGGTCTCACTTTCTTATTCTATGTTTAAGCTTCATACATTATTACACATTATGATTATAAAGAATCTGCGTTTTGGGGACAAAGAATCCCATTTCATGCAGACACATATGGCTAAATTAGACTGATTTTTTTTTTTTTTTCTTTTTTTGTCATTTATGTTTGGCAGCATGAGAGCAGTAATAGAGAGATACAATGATACCAAAGGAGAAATCAAATCAGATATTAACTTTGCTTCTGAAGCCAAGGTACTTCTATTTATTTATTTATTTTTATTTTTTACAAGATCTTAACTTTTACTATATCAGTACAACTGAAAAAATAGAAATTAATTTTTCTTTCAATGATCTAAAACATTATTCAAATTATATTTTAGTACTGGCAGAAGGAAGCTGCAATTCTGAAGCGACAACTACATAACGTGCAGGAAAATCATCGGTATGTTTTGCATCTTCTGAGTTTGTCAAACAATCTTATGTAGTAGTAATAACTAGAACAACTTTTAAGGGAAATGGAACCATTTATTGAGTTTTAGCTCAGTACCGGACATGAGAAAAGACAAACCAAAGCCCAAGAAAACAATTAAATTTCGAACACAATAATTTAAATTAGTTAAAAAAACCTTGGTCATATTTTACCATGTTTGTTGTAGTATATATTGGTTTATCACCTATTAGGGTTTTAGAATGATGTTGGATTATTTATCTTATATTACCATTGTATCTCTTTGAAAATTTGGGATATAACTTTTGGTCTCTAGGTTTTTTCTTATATATTTATTTTGTGAGTAATAGAGAGACACAAACTTAGACTCTTATATATATATATATATGTATGTATATATTTGCATTAAACCCAATACAAAATATATGCATATCAGAAGAGTTTCAACTTGACAGAAAAATGATGGGGGAAGATCTCACTGGACTAAGTGCAGAAGATCTAAAAAATTTGGAAAATCAGCTTGAATTGAGGATTCGTGGCGTACGAATGAAAAAGGTTTTGATGCTTTGACCTATAAGTCATTTTTTCGTAATATTTTGGAACTGACAAAGTAATTGGTGTACTATGGACCCTGGAGAATAGTTATTTCAGACGATTTGAAGATGAATTTTTTTTCTTCAGAAATCTCGATTTCTCTTCTATACTTCTAACAAATGTTTCTTGACTTTTGTAGAATCAAGTCTTAGTCGATGAAATTCAAGAACTCAACCGAGAGGTGAAGACTCTAGTTACTATTATATAGAAATTAGACATTTCTCACAATGAATTTGTACACATCTTTCTCACATTGCTAACTCTTACTTCTTTTGTCGGTTCCAGATGAATGCGGTGCACCAAGAGAACTTAGAACTCCGCAAGAAAATAAATCTAATTCACCAGCAGAATATGGAACTACATGAAAAGGTATTGTATTAGATTTTGCATTGTGTTTTTAATAAGTGTAAGCATTTTGTGGACGCGAAAATATACATAAATATGTTACCTACCCCTAACAATAGTAGCTGAGTAGATGGATGACAATTTAGGTTTCATCATGAAAACAGTCGTAGACGCTTTGTTTATTGATTCCCGTTTAGAATTTGAAATATTACATATTGTTGAGTTAGTTAGTTGTAGATTTGTTTGGATGACGCGATGTATCTAGTATGGTTTCAAAGATTACGATCCTTTAAATCTAGAAGTTTAATATAATACAGAGATGACTCACAAACTTTCATATATGTAAAATTAGTCGGATTCACCCATATTAACTTCAAAAAATTGTTTTTGAAAAGCTAAAACATTTCTTTTTCCTTATTTGAGGATAATGTGCATATTATAGGTTTCAGAGGCTGAGAGTGTGAATAATGAAAGCAAAACTTCTCTTCTCACAAGTGGTCTAGACAACAATGATAACACGAGCGAACAAGTCCATCTTCAGCTCAACCAACCACAGATTAGTGCTGAAACGTCACAGGAAAAAGTGAACCAACTTCAATACTTTTCTTTCATTGCATAATCAACTTCAAAGTTATGTTGACTTTGTCGGAATTATATCTCAATTGAGTATAGCAGCTTGTCACTCCAAATGCTAAAAAACATAAAAATGACAAATTACAGTTTATTTCTATTTACAGACCAACAATATGTAATTTATTTGTTTGTTTGAGTTTTTTTTTTTGCTACTTAGAACCTTGTCTTTTTAAGCATGCACTTAGATGATCAAGAATGTATTGTTTTTAATAAAGTTTTGTACACTTTGACTACATAGTAGCTTCCAAAAGTCTATTAGTAGCACAAACACTAATGACGCAACATTTGATACGCACACTATTTTTTTAAGCAGTGATTTATTGTGATGCAGAAATTCCCTGCAAAGTTTTTTTTTTCTTTTGGGTAACTCAAGGTTTTCTGAAAATGACTTAGCTATAATCTATATTTTATCTTTTTCTGGTCAAATAATAGCAAATGAATTCCCTACAAAATTTAAATTTAAGACTGATAAATATTTTACACATTGCTCAAAACCACACTATTGGTGTCCATCTCTAACATTTTTGTCTTTCCAATTCAATTTGAGAACACTCAAACGCATAAACAAACACTATCATCATGGTTTTGTAACCAAATATATTTGTTGTCATCTTTAAGTAGTTTGTTCTTTTTTTGTTTGTGATCCACCGAGGATTGCATATGTCGACTGATATTTTTAGAGGAATCTTAAGAAATGTTTTTTTTGACATATTCTTTTTTAAAAGTGTCCTCTCATACTTATTTCTTTCTCCCAATTTTCAAAACAAATAATAGGTTTTGAAAATAGACATATCAAAAAAGAAATTTTTTTGAAACTCCCTCTATTTTGTATTTCTATGTTCATATTTCTTCTGCTTCTTCGTTCATCATTTTTTTTTCTAACTTACTAATTTTTTGCGCTCATGAACTCTTCTCTACCTAATAGTTTAAATTACCTAGTTAATAATTTTGACATAATGTTACAAGCAGAAGTTTAAAAGAAATTATGGATTTGAACTCTAGGTTATATATCAGATCTTGCAAAATCTTTTGTCGACAAGAAACCCTTTTTAATTTTTGCTTCCCTTTTTCTTATTGATAATTTTTGTTTTTTTTGGCTTCCCTTTTAAAATCATATTTATTAGATTTGTAACTGAAAAAAAAATCTATGTATATTAATCTATTTTATTTTTTCTAGGTAAGTTAAACATAAGACAAAAATTATATATTATGTACTACATCATTTTTCTTTTGTTGTTCCGACTTTTGATCAAAGTGTCTAATAGTAATTATAATTATCATTACAAGATGAGGATGATCTGAACTATAAATGAGTTAGTAGTAATGATTTTTTAATTGTAATGAAATGTACTTTGTCCCAACTCCCACGTATCGTACGCGTTCTTGTAACATGGTTTGACTGCTCCACTTATTTCTTTATTTTAACCCACAGAAACTCCATGTTCTAACCCACGTCTTGGTTATTCTCCCAACGTCCATTCTCAGCTTTTGTTTTTGTTTATCTTTTTCTACTTTTATGTTTGTTTTTAAAATAATTAGATACACAATATCATCCATAATTTAAAATTTACTCCATCAAATTCATTTTAGTCTATCAATAGTAACTGAGAGAGCTCAAACCTAATAATAGGGTTATTAACTGAATTATCTTAACCATCATACAACACAAACTCAACTTCTCAACTTTTAATTTTTATATTTAATTTATTAATTATAAGTCCATTTTCAGCTATTGTATACAACATTTTCATCATTTTCTGATCACCTTTATGCTGCATTTCTATGCTTTCCTAAAAAATATGATGTCAAGAAATCGAGTTTGCTCCACCTAATTAGATATTGTCCATTTATTTGTTGACAAAAAAATTTTAACATATTTTTTTGTACTATATTTCTTTTTTCACTTTCAGCCCACTAGTCTTTAGATCTAACTAGGGAAGAGGATCAAACCCCTATTGTGCCAAGACTCCCAAATGATATTAAACTACCGGCCCACAACCATTTCTTTGTACTATTTATGGGTTCAAATCTTTTTTTCCCTTTTTAGATAAAGATCGTATAAATGTTATACTTACATTGATGATTTTTAAGTCAGAATACAGTTTTTTCTTCTATCTATTTATTTTAATCAGGCCTATATAGATAAAAAGAAAATTGATAAATGATTGGGCTTAGCTTGAGATCTAAAATTAAACAAGTACTTAGCAACAAAACGAATCATTTTACTTTTTTATTCCACAATATAGTTTATATCAAATATATATTAATAAGGACGAAAAAGAAAAGATCAATATATTACAAGTTGTCTTAAAAAAAATGGAAGATGACGTTCAATGATCTGTACTATATATTAAACAAATAACAAAGGATCAGTAGAGATGGCTATATAATAAGACTTGGTGGTTATCCAAGTTACTTACGCGGTTTTGATTTTTCTACACAGTTTTTCTTGGTTTTCTGAAAGCAATAAATTGACTACATTGTATACAAAATCATACTTATTTATCTGAAATCGAAATCTTATTTACTTTCTATTTTTAACTAAAATTTTCAAATTATTAACGATTGAATTAACAAAATTCGATTCATAGTCAAATCATTCTCAACTCTTAACAATATTACATACGGAAAATGTGATTTCTTGTAGTCAAATTCGGGTTACAAAGATAGCATAACTACTTGACCAGAGATATTCTTTAGAATTTTTTTAACTGAAATCCAAATATTGACATTTAAAAAGGCATAATAAAATATTATATATTTCAGATAGTATAATCAATATATAAACGAATAACATAAACCTCTTTAAAAAATTTGGATTTAGCTGTTTTACAAAATATAATAAAAATATCTTGAGTAATCTTACATTAAAGTGTGCATTTATTTTTACTTTGATACCAAAAAAAAAAAAAGAAAGTGCTTCAATATTGCTTAATTGTCAGGCAACTTACTATAAGGAATTAATATGATATATAAAATTAATTAGATCCTCATATATATTTAGCATGTCATGTGTACAAAAAATTGTGCTCATATAATGATAACTTATTTTAACTTAATTGAATCCTCGAATAGTATGCCTTGTCTCAATATAAATAACAAGTAGTGATGTATCTGTTTTGTATCAGTCAGAAGTCTTTTGCCCTAAATCTCTCAACTACTCTATGTTCTTCCCTTTTATGCTTCTTCTAGATCTTTTATAATTTTTTTTGGAAAAGGTAATTTTTCGATTTTCATTTCGATTATCGATCATCTGATAGATTAAAAGGATGTTCGATTATATTGTCTTTGGGTCAAAATCAGTAGCAGAAATTAATGGGAAGAGGTAAAGTGACGATGAAGAGGATCAGTAGCTCGTCGAGCCGTCAAGTGACGTTTTCGAAGCGAAGGAAAGGATTGTTGAAGAAAGCAAATGAATTAGCCATTCTTTGTGATGCAGAGATTGGTGTTATCATCTTCTCTGGTACTGGTAGGCTCTACGATTTCTCTAGCTCCAGGTACTTATTCATTGACTTTTTTGTGTGGCTGATTGATCCATTTGATTGATAAGCGCACTAAGCAAATCTAAATCTCAATTTCTTGTTAATTATTGAGTTGTTTTAGGGAATAGACTCGTTGATCATATATATATATATACCAACTTGGTTGGTTGACTATAAACTAATGCAAATTAAGTATACTACAGTTTGTTTTGATCTTCGACTTACAAAGCACTATCCATAACCCAAACTTCCCCTCCTCCCCAAACCTACCCTCTATCAGTTTTGATGGAGTTTAGTCGATTTTGATATAGTCTATCTCCTTTGTATTGGTTTTATTTTTGAATCACGGAGTATTTTTATGTACACTTCTATGTTGTTGAGATATAAGGGATAAAGAATTGGTTAAGACTAAAAGTGGAAGCTTATGCTGAGCACATTTGGCGTATAGGAAATTATTAACATTTAACTAAATTGCATTATGTGTCATTGGTGCGAGAAAGGAATTCTTGAAATAATCTAAATTCAGGTAAAATAAGTTTTCTATATGAAAGAAATGTTTTTAGTCAAATAGTTAAATGTGTACTTCTGATCGACTAGTTTTCTCATTATAATTTGATTTCAAGATGTCGCAGTGTTTCACGTGATATTGTTATGGGTATTTGGGGTTAGATTATAAATTGTCAATCCAGTTGTTAACGAAAACTATATTTTCTATAGGAGAGAAGTGTTTTTGATTAAGTGGTCAATTATGTATTTGTACTCGTTTTCCCATTTGGTTTTGGAGAGTCTTATTGTCTCACATAATATTGCTAGAGGTATTTGGAATCAGATTATAGATGATCTTGTCAATCTAATTTTTGAGGAAAACTAGATTCTATTCTACCAAATATATATGTCTTCTTGGTATGGTTTGATGTTTCAGAAAGATTCGTCTGTTTCACTATTCCTATTTCTTAATTGAAACTACTTCGGTGGATTATCTAAACCGAGCTGCCGCATGATCTAATGTTTAATATATATTTATACACATGTCAGGGAATCATTTCTAAATATATTTGTTATCGTCTATAATTAAATTTTGCTATTAGACACCCATCATTCTAATGCTCTACATTCAACTTGACCAATGTATAAATGATATTTGAAAGGAATAGTGAGAAGATACTTTCACACTTATGTGTCACTAATCCACATCTATACTTAAGCTTAGTGATTAAAGTTGGCCACATGAACAACAATCTCACTCATATTTGTTATTTTTCCCTTAAGCTTCACACATTATGTCACATTTTGATTATAGTGAATTTGTATTTTGGGTGCAAAGAGTTCCATTCCAGGGAAGTAGAGATGACTAACTATTTTTGTTCTTTCTTTTTTTTTGGCAGTATGAAATTGGTATTAGAGAGATACAACAATGCCAAAGGAGAGACCAAATCAGAAATGGACCTAGCTTCCCAAGTCAAGGTATACTTTTCTTTACAAGAATCTATTTTTAGACTTAATAACATATTAAACAAAAAACAAAATATTTGTATTCGATTTGAATGATTTATGATAAATTATGGGTTTCCTTCTCATAATTAATCGGCAATAACTGGATTAGATCATATAAATCAGATTATAAAGATCTCAATTTTTCAAGATATCAATCACATTTTAACATATTCAAAGTTCCAGTAACTTGAATGTATATTATTTTTGTATTATATTTAGTACTAGAAAAATGAAGCTACGATTCTCAAGCAACAGTTACATAATGTACAAGAAAACCACCGGTATGTTTTTTTTTTCCTTCAATTTTATCAAACACTCTAGATAGTAGTAAGAACTAGAACACATGATATGTGTTACAAGAAAATAATATCTAAGCAGTCCAAAGCTATAAAGTTTTTTGGTGAATTAGGAAAAGTATCTATCTATTACTTTGGTGAATTATGCCTATTCAAAAGAGATTGTATTTGACAGGAAAATGATAGGAGAAGAGCTCTCTGGACTAAGTGTGGTAGATTTACAGAGATTGGAAAATTCTCTTGAATCGAATCTTCGTGGCATACGAATGAAAAAGGTTTTGATGGTTCGAAAATTGTCATTTTATTTATTGATTGTGAACCATTCTTATATATGTCAAAGTAATGGTTATACTTATACTTAATTTGTTATTTTCTTTTCTTGATATTTGTAGAATCAAATATTATTAGAAGATATACAAGAACTCATTCAGAAGGTAGAGACTCACAATTCGATCCCACAATCTTTATTTTATTTTTTTTGCTTTTTGATAAATCATATGAGTTCCAGATCTTTGAATCATAGTCTCTTCCGGTGTTTTACGTCAACTTTTGATAATATTACATTTAAAGCGTAAATTACTACTCCTAAATGGATTTGAATTCATGACTTCTTTGTTAGCGAAAGGCAATAGACCACAAGCCACTTGATGTTCTCACTATGTTGAGTAGATATGTTTCTCACATTGCTAATTCTTATTTTATTTTCGGACGGAGAGGAATTTCATGCACCAAGAGAATATAGAGCTCCACAATAAAGTAAACCTAATGCAACAAGAGTTACTGAAACTACAAGAAAAGGTATTCTTAGAGACAAGATTATCTTTACTAAGCTAGAATCATTGTCTCTATTTACTAAGCTTATCTCAGGTTTTAGAGATTGGGTGTGTCAAAAGCGCAAGCGTAAACCCTGTTCCCACAAATGGTCTTAACATGAGAGATGGCTCAAGCCAATATGTTGATCTGCAAATCAGGCAACCACAACATGATGATCTAGAGATAAGCCAGCCACAACATGATGAGACATTCGAAGAAAAACCACATGTTGATCTAATGGTTAGCCAATTGCAACATGATGAGATGTTGGAAGAAAAAACACATGTTGGTTTACAGCTTAGCCAACTGCAACATGATGAGACGATGTTGGAGGAAAAACCTAGCCAACTTAAATACTTTTCCTTCATTGCACTCTGAATTATATATGTATTGAGTAGTAGCAATTTACCACTACATAAGCAAAGATAAATAAACATGATCAAATAACAATTCATTTCTGTTATGTACCAGCTTGTTGATCTTTTTTTTTTTCTTTAAAAAGTTTTTCTCTTTGTAAAGAACCTTGTTTTGGGCCTTTGGCATTGAAGCCGACACTTTTTATGATTAAATAATGTAAAGTTTTTGCACAAAATTGATTTGTTAATTGCATTGAGTTTGAACTAAATATACTTATCAAAAGAACTAAATATCTACTTATATGTTTTTTCCCAAAACGTAAATTGTATGTTTTTTTTTGTAATTTCAAAGCATTATACTATCTTAGTAAACTACTTTCAAAATCGTAAATGGTATATAATTCACAACAATAATCTTGATAGTCCAAATCTATATTGTCCATTAGTTAATCAATAAAAGATTGGATCGGTAGAGATGCCTATAAAATAAGACAAAGTGGTTATCTTTTCAATATTGTCGATCGATGTATAATTTGATATGTATCTTATGCGTTTTATTCTAAAACATCAAACGTGGTTTGATTGCTTAATTTGTCACCTTGTCAACACAAATAATTTATTTATTATTCTAAAGTTTCTGTTAGAGACTCTGTTTTAAAAACCCATGTCTGGTGATTATACCAACTTCCATGATGGAAAAACTACTTTAATAGTATATTTTTTCACTGACAATATTGTGGGTGAGGCACCATTTTAAAGATAATGACTATTTATTCAAACTCATTTGTTTTTTTATTTTTTGTTACATAACATCTCATATGCGGTTATTATACAGAGCATAATCTTGTTAATATGTATGGACTATATGTACATGTATTTAATTCTTGGAAAGTTAACAATATTTTTATTCTTGTAACATTATGTATAATTAAAATTTTAATTTGCTTTCTAGTTTTGATCTTGTGCGTATTTCTCTTATTTAGTTGATTACTTGTTCGTACTAGAATTAGCACAAATTTATTTTTGAGTGTAATTTGTATGTTCGTAAGTTTTGTCAGTTTTTTGTTTATTGTTCCTATTTTATTCTAAGGGCCGAAATTCCGTTATGAGATTTTTGTGGACAGTGTTTGGTTCCTTCAATCTATCATTCTTGGACTTTTTCCAATCTTCAAAGCTATGTTGCTCGTTCCTTCTCCTTTCTTCCTTCTCTTGCTTCTTACTCCTGCTAGTTGCTCCATCCTCCAGGTTTTACATGTTCTTCCTCTTTCATTTTGTCCTCTTTTTATAGGCAAAATGTGTTGAGCTCTGGGTTCTTTTAGTGGAATCCAGGTGTTGTACATTGCATACACATGTCGCTTTGCATGTGTCTAACTGATGTCAGATGTGAGTTTGGAGAACACCTGTTCACCATGCTAGTTGCATATGTTGGTTAGTGCAATACATGTGTTATTCTCATGTTTTAACAGGTGTCATTGTCTTATTAGTATTTTGGGATTAAATTCTGGTGGATTTTATACTTCTTGGGCTTTTGTTTTCTTTAACGGACTTTCAGAACTGGGTTCTAAGTAACTGAGCTTTTCCCAATTACCCTTCTACATTACTTAAATAGTTATATATGTAGCAACACTTACAAGAATAATCGTTAGTCCCAGGTGGGAAATCCGTCAAAAACCATATGTAACAAAGGTTCTCAATGATTGAGAAGAATTCGATAAAGTAGTGGTTTAAATGTATGAAGCAATTGTTAACATTAATTAGTGACAAAAAGAAAATTGTTAACATTAATTAAAATTATATATATAAAAGCTAGGTTGTTTCTCCCCAATTTGACATATCAGTCTCTTAGAGAGTTCCGGAGCAGACACATCAGCTGCATCTCTTATTCGAACAACCAATAAAATTATTTGTTTAAGACAAGTCATCATGTATTAGTTCTGAAGACACGACTAAAATCGCCTCTACTTCTTCTCTCAAAGCGTCACTTCTTCAAATGTTGTTTCGCCTTCCTCTTTCTTTTATTTCTCAAGTCCATCAGGTTTAACTGTAAATTTCATTTGATTCTCACTTATCTCAGGGATCACCAGCTTTCTTATGCGAAGCTTTTTCACAAAGTGCAGAGTTGTGGATATATGCAGCCGAAAATGTTTGGTGTAAGTCTTTACTTTGATTCCAAAGCTTGTAAATCCTCTATTTTCTGATTCCAAAGCGTCTCCTCGTCTAAGATTTCCAGAGCAATTTCAACTAACCAAGAGGATATATTTTTCTCCTTTAATAGGTGATCTCAAATTCTTTCTTTTGTGGTGTTTGCAGAGATGTAGATAAAGTGCAAAAGAGTGTGTTGCCAAACGGCATAAGGTACTTGAGTTTTTGACAATTACATCTATGGATACAGTTACATGCTTAAAAGTTATATGAACAAAACACTTTCCCTTAACATTCAGGTATGTCCGTATGAATCCACTTTATTGTTCTTGTGTGGCTCTCTTAATCACCAATCATCATATTTACAATCTGTGTTTTTCTCTGTAGCCTTTTTTGTATATGAGTCAGCTTTAACCTATTCATGTAGTAGTGTGTCTCATTTCCTTACGTATTGTAAACTATCAGACATTCATAATAACAACAAATAGTTCTTGTTGGAATTAAACCATTGCAGGTACGATGATCAAAGGGTTGGAGGAGGAGTGATACAAGGTTACTTGGTAATGACACATCAGCTATCTTTCTACATATAAATTATTATTCGAGAAAAGATAATTAAGGATCCTCCATTAATAAAGCATGATATTGTGAAGATGTACAGTATCCTAGAAGAGTTTAATTACTGGTCCCAAGGTTTGGATATGAAGTTATGGAGCAGGATCAGAGGTACATATATTATAATACAACCTTTGTGCATTATCCTGTCTAAAGAAATGGTATAGGATCTTGAATTGCTTATTTTTCTTCCCTATGTGGGTTGATTGTTCTTTTTTAAACTGGCAATTTTCTTTTGCATATGGCCTTTTATCTATGGCTGAATACTCTGTGTAGCAATTGTGATTTGGTTTGCGTTAGAAATGTAGATATATTCAAGTCTTAGGTATACTTTGGTTTGCATTAGAAATTATGTAGCAACTTTAGACCATTCACTTGAAAGTATTGACTTCTCAGATGATGAGCGTACGCAACCCGTTCAAATATTCACTTGGTAGTGTCTCACTTACTGAAATGCCAAAGAGAATTGCACTAATGCAGAAACATTTGTGAGTTTTTTTGGAGGAATGAGAGTTGGCTGAAAATTTGCAAGGAACTTAGAATATCAGACCACGCATATGTCTATACTTATAAGTTTTCATTGGTTCGTAATCAACTCTACAGACTTTATATAATAAAACCTGAAGTAGTCTGTACGGAAAACAAGCAACTATATTATTTTGCTTCAACTCATCAAAAGTATAATGTTTGATACAATGATATTTTAGTTCTGATTAGGTATTCAAAATTCTATATTGTTTTGAACCTTACGTTGCAGTTTCCTAAAGAGTTTTGGTGACACAACCTAAATACATTATATCAAACTCAAAGGTGAAGCAACTCAGGTAAGTTTGAATTACAAAAAGTGGTAGTATGATATAGTCTGGTAGATAGTTAAGTCTTACCTTTTGGTTGTCTTAATATTAAAAAAAATGGATGTTGTTGTAAAAGTCGTATAGGATACTAGACTAAATCCTTCAGCTCACGAGTAACTGAGTAATTCTTGATCTCAACCAAATTGATGATTAGTTGATGACTCTTTTCTTGTGTATGTGAAGATTCTTCAATTGCTTAAGACACTAGCTGAGACTGGTGGAGGTCACAAGTTGAGTGAAAGAGATTCATTTTATTTCACCTGTACTTATAGAAATTCTTATATACTCATATTTCATCTTAAATATCTTATTCTAATTATGGAGTATTATATTTCTATTTCAATTGTAATTTTTATACTTATTCTAAATAAGTTGATACTGAAATAAAATACAGATTAGTTTTTCAAAATAAAGATTGCGGTGTAACCGCGGGTACCTGTCTAGTATATTTAAAAGGTAAGAAAATCCTCGTACTATTTATAATTTACAAGCATTCAACTGTTTTTCCGAATAGATATAAAATGATAAATGAGGCACGTAGCTTTGAAAGTAGAGATCAATGTTACAACTTGACTTTAATTTTCATTTTTCTTTTTGTCAACGTTACAACCTGGCTTTAAAAAATAGGTTGAAGTTTAAAAAAAAAAAAGGAAAAAAAAAAAGGGTTGACGATGATGATGATCCATTAAACAATGAAGTATGGATCGGTAGATATGGCTATACAATAAGACGAAGTGGTTATCGTTTATAATATTGGCAAAACTTTGATATGTATTTGGAGTTTACAAACCCACTTCTTTTTATTAATTTGTAAATACCTCATCTGCCTCATCAACTCCTTTAACCTCTTCTTTTAAGAAAAAAATAATAATAATAATAATATATGATAAGTCAATTTGCTTGAAACATATACTTAGTGGGGATGTTCAATTTGCATTAAACATGAAACAAGATCCGATATATGAGATGAGCCAAACTATATATTAATACTTTGTAATTTTTTAATGTTGGATAGAAAAAACCGATCCATAACCCTAACTATCTGAACTACAAACAATATCAGGAGAAGTTATAAAATTTCTGAAATCAAATTTCAGTGAAAAAAGACTGCAAAAATAATAAAAATGCCGGGAGAATTAGTTAAATTTTGAAATGCATTAAAATATTAAAAATATATCTCGCTAAAGTTTATACATAAACTCTAACCGAACTTGTATTAATTCATACTATGTCATAAAGTATGTTTCATTTAGGATATATAAACCGAGAAAAAATCCAATAAAAAGTGAGAAAATCTAATTAAAACAGAATTGAACACTTTTGAATATTTTAAGTATTATTGATACATTAAATCAGAATTTCTTTGTCGATCAAAAAAACAATGTGTTCATACAGAGTCATTAAATCAGCATTTATTTTTATTTTCTTTTTTTGTCAACAAAATCATTGGATCGACAAGATCAGTGACAGACTCATGAATATTTTTTCACCGGGGTTAAATATAAGTAATACTTTCTCCGTTTCATAATAAGTGTCATTTTAGTTATATATTTTCGTTTCAAAATAAGTAGTTTTAAATTTATGATGGAATTTTTACAATAAATTGTCTATTTTAACCCCCATTATTAACTAATAAAAAACAAGAAAATGTCAAGAATCAACTAGTTTTTAGGGGTATAATAGAATTTTAATATATTTTCTTAATTTGTATGAAAATACTAGAATGACACTTATGATGAAACGGAAGGAGTATAACTTTTTATTGACAATTACATCGACAAAATCTGAAATATATATAATATATATAGCCTTAAATCCACACTTTAAAATCATGTTTTTAATCAATTATATGTAATAGAAAGAGATCATACCTTTTATGTCAAAGTCATTAGCTGAATCATCTTAACCACCATATTAAAAAAATTTAGCAACTAAAATAATTTTTTTAATATATTTTTTTCTTTATAAAAATATAATTAAAGTTATTAAACCTTAACAGTAGGGTGTAAACCAAAAAATGTACAGAATTAAATTTAAGAAAACCATTATGGGGATGTAGCTCAAATGGTTAAAAAAAAACCATTATATGTATATAAAAATAATTTTTAAAAAATTAAAACGGGTTAATTGAATCACCTCCTTTGTGCTTGGGTGCACCATTGAATAAGACCTGATCCGTGACCAAAATTCTCCAAGTGGAATATGATTGGATTCGAACTTATCACTTAAAACCTAACTAAATCAGATATAAGCCAACTAGACCGTTTGTTTCTTGGTCAGGACTTGTTGCTATAAGAAAACAATATTAATAAATATATATATATATATATATATATATCCTCGTACAGCAAGGCATGTGGGAATAAATATAGCAGGTCTGATCTATCTGTTCACTTTAGTTACAAGTCTTTTGCCCTAAATCTCTCAAACTACCACATGTTCTTTCCTTTTGTAACTCTTCTCTCCTCAAATTTTTGAAAAGGTAAATGTCTAATTTTGATTTTGATTATAATCCCGTGATGGATTAAGAGATGTTTGATTATGGTATTTGTGGGTTTAATAAAGCGGAATATATGGGAAGAGGCAAAGTGACGATTAAGAAGATTATTAAATCGACAAATCGTCAAGTAACGTTTTCGAAACGAAGAAAAGGATTGTTGAAGAAAGCTAATGAATTAGCGGTTCTTTGTGATGCAGAGATTGGTGTCATCATCTTCTCCTGCACCAATAAACTCTACGATTTCTCGAGTTCCAGGTACCTAAACAAATATGGTTAAGACTTTTTTTAGTTCTTGGTCCAATTATATTTTAATTATTATTTTCCAATGAAAAATCTCATTTTTATATTTTAAATCGTTGTTGACAACAACAAAAAATCGTTAAATCTTGATTTTTAGTCTACGATTCCTTTTAATTTATCAAAAACAATTTGATGAATTAATTTTTAACGACTAAGTATATTATATATTATTTAATATACTCATGTCAGGGAATCATTTCTGGTTTCGTTGTTATCTACTTCCTCTGTTTTTTATTAGTTGATATTTTAGAAAAAAAATTGTTTATTTTTAGTTGATGTTTTAAGATTTCTATGCAAAATTTATTGCACTTTTGAATTTTTTTACTCTTTAAATTCTGCAGATTAATTTGTGATTGGTTAAAATATTCTGGAATTTGTGATAAACTATATTTTTGTTTAGAAAAAATAAAACAATTAATGATTCTTTAATATGTGTGAAATGCCTAAAACATCAAGTATAAAAAATTATCTATTTTTAGCTTGGTTGTTGTTTAGTGAGATTTAGAAAATCTTTTAACAAAAAAATAAGAATAATGAAAGAGACCAATCTGTATTTTTGGAAACATTTTACTTTCTATTTTTTGGGTAAATAACATTTTGCGAAATTTTTAGACCTATTGTAATATCATCAATGCTATATTTGGCTAATCAGGCTACTTAAATTTTTTTTAATTATTCATAGCATGGAATCGGTAATAGAGAGATACAACAATGCCCAAGGGGAAAGCAATTCAGAAATTAACCAAATTTATTAAGTTGAGGTACTCCTTTCTTTTACAAGAATCTAACTATTCTTTACTGCATAACATATCGATATTAAACAAACAAATTTTAATATGTATCAACCACCTAATATAATATATTCTATATATTAGTATTTGCAAAATGAGGCTGCGATTCTGAGGAGACAACTACATAATTTGCAAGAAAATCACAGGTATAATTTGTATTATTTGATATGCAATTGTTTTATGTAATGAATAAATATAAATTTTTGACACTTTTATATACTAAATCTTGTGAAAAAAGCAGAAAAATATTGAAAATATTCTTATGAATATAATTAAAAGAGAATTAAGTATGCATATTTAAAAAAGCTTGTAATTGACAGGAAAATAATGGGTGAAGAGCTCCTGGACTAAGTGTTGAAGATTTATATAATTTAGAACATCATCTTGAATTGAGGATTCGTAGCATCCGAAAGAAAAAGGTTTTGAATCTTTGATATATTATTCGTTTTTTGTATTACTTGGAATCATTACAATTATACGTTAAAGTCATAAAATATGTACACTCCATTTACTTTAATTTTTGTATATACTTTTGTAGAATCATATATTAGTCGAAAAATACAAGAACTCAACCAAGAGGTAATCTGGTTAATGTTAAATAAAAATTAGACATTTCCTAACGTATTGGTACGTTTGTTTCTCATATTGATAATTGTTTTTATCTATCATTTTTTGTTACAGGTGAATCTAGTCCACCAAATGAATTTAGAACTCAACAGAAATATAAACCTAATGCACCAACACTATATGGAGTTACATGGAAAGGTACCTATATTATATTTTGGGGGTACCTTTGCAATACTGAGGAGAGATTGTTTGCAGATAAATTGTACATGTATAAGGAAACTTGATAGCATCTGAGATCCTACAATTGGTATTAGACCAAAATCACTGTTTCGAACTTTAGTAGACTTGGTGAAGAGGAGATTGTTGAGGGTGAGATTTTTGGCAGCTCCAAGTTGGACCCCATTTAGCAAGCTTTCCCTTCAGTCCGGATCGAACGTGCTTGGCTTCTGATCAGGGGCGGACCGCCACTGCTTATGATTACCATATAAAGGATGAATACGCAGTTTCTTCTAAAAAAAATTTTTTTAGTAAAGTTGGTAGCACCTAGCTACAATTTTACTGAAATTTGTCTCTTATTCGAAACTGTGTTTATTTCAGGTTTCAGAGGCTGAAGGTGTAAATAGCGCAAGTAAAAATTCTAGATATGGACGATAACTCGAGCGAACAAGTCAATCTTCAGCTCAGCCAACCACATAATGATGAAACGACGTCACAGGAAAATGTTATTCAACTAAAATACTTTTCCTTTATTTCATAACATACTTAGTGTTATGTTGAGTTTCTTGGAGGAATCATATCTCAGTAAACTTCTTCTCTCTGCACTTCAATAATCAATGAATGTATTTTCATAACATAGCGTTATACATTTCGAATGCATTGTTGCTTCCGTCCAAATCAATTTATGATTTCTACTAGTATGACTTGCTTTCATACCAGTTGATTATTTCTTTGATATTAATTATGGTTTATATGTTGATTGAACAAATTGATTAAGTTGAGATTTAACATCTAAAAGAACTTTATCAAAAAAAAAANAAAAAAAATTTTAAAAAAAAAAAAAAAAAAAAAAACATTTAAAAGAAAAATTGTGTGTCATGGGCTTAATAAAAGCTCATTGTTGTATCACGTATTCATGGGCTTGATAATAAATTTGCTCTTCTTTTTTAAAAAAAATAATAAAAAGTTTTTTAATTAAAATGACCAAAGGCACTTGGTTTGTTTCTCTTCTTAATTTAACTTGTTAGAAACAAGATTTTTATATTTGTGTGATGAATGTTCTTCATATCAACACAAATAACAATATAATTTAATATGTATATATAACTTTCTTATACATAAAAAGTTTATGATAAGATAACAAAAAAATATGAAAGGTTTTTTGGATAAATCATTTTTTCGTTAATGATATCATATTAGAAGAGAGATAATCAGTCAATTAAGAAATCAAACATAAACTAACACAATTGTCCAATTAAAGTTTTCATATCATATTTTCTAATTTCGAAGATGTAACTAAACCATATATAATTTCCACCCAAATATTTTTGTACAAAGAAAATTGAAAAATAATATTGATTTCTACTCTTGAAAAGGTAGCAACAAAGATTCCCGACCAGATTCATAGCAAGCGATATTCTCGAACCACATTTGACAAAATTCTCAATCTAGATTGTAATATAACCTGCATTTTGATTATTTTTTTGAATATAGAATTCCAGTATTAGCCGCAGCTACAACGATTCTGCGAATAAGCGAGCTTCGCTACAAAGATGATACTGTTGGGGATCGATTCAAACGTAGTAACCAAAAGCAAGAAAGTAAAGTAAGAATCGAGACAAAGGACACAGAGATTTTTACGTGGTTCGATCGTAACTGATCTATGTCCACGGCCACACTAGCGCAATTCACTTTTTTTCTGGATCGTAATTAGGGTTTACAATTACATTCGAATATATAGAAGAATAGAGATTGGGCCACAAGGCCCATACAAAACTGAAAGCCCAAAGCCCAAAACTGACCGGTCAGCGAGACCACCGAAAAACTCTGCGTAGGGGACAAGGGGTTCCTGGCAAATCAGTCTCCACAACTCAACAATCTCCCACTTGGAGGCTGATCACATTAACTGCACTCCACTGTAACTCTAGCAAACCCAATCCTGCTACTTCTTCAAAACTAGTGTGGCGTCTTCTCTTCAATCAACAATGAAGACCAGTTGAAGCTATGCATAGCTTTAACTTCTCATTATTCCCTTGGTCAACATGTCTGCTGGATTCTCTGAACCAAGGATCTTTCTCAAAGACAAAGTACCATCACTTATCAATCCTCTGATAAAGTTATACCTCAACTGGATATGCTTTGACCTTGCATGAACACAGGATTTTTGGCAAGATGTATGGCACTCTGACTGTCGCTATAAAGAACACTGTC
>OVAX01001294.1:0-48728 GCA_900406405.1 Lepidium africanum | reverse complement strand
GGAATAGGCATGAAGACCACCTAAACTGAAGAGATCTAAACATGAATACCCTTAAGCAAGCTTGGAAATCCCTAGATCTGTGNGCATGAAGACCACCTAAACTGAAGAGATCTAAACATGAATACCCTTAAGCAAGCTTGGAAATCCCTAGATCTGTGCTAATCTAACTCATTCCCTCAAGAGCCCTAATGGAATCTACTCACAAACTATGAAAAATTGCATAAACCTAAAAGATGAAATAAAGTGCAAAATTAGAAAGAGGAAAGAAAGATAAACAAGATTCAATCAAAGAAACAAACTTAGATTTTCATTGTATCAAAAGAGATTCAACATCAAAGTAGTAGAAACTAAGAGAAAACTGCTTCAAGTCTAGCCAAAAAGAGTAAAAACTATGTTATTGCGTTTTTCGCTTAAAGGAGTATTTATAGGTCCCAAAAACATAAAAAACCTTAGTCTGAGTCAGCATCAGGCAAAGTCGGTCTAAATAATGAAGTCGGTTGATGCTGCTTTGGGGTGACTGGCGAGTTGGGTAACGAGCTAGGAATTCAGCTTCAGTTTTGTTGTTTGGCTTGGTTCATTTTGGCTGCACTCGTAGGGTGACTAGCGAGTTGGACTGGAGAGTGCTCCAAAATTCGTATTTCGGGCTTGGTTCATTTTGGCTGCACCCGCAGGGTGACTGGCGAGTTGGATATTGGGTGCTCCATAATTTTGCAATTCTGGCCTAGTTTTTATGCTGCACTCGCAGGGTACTGACAAGTCTGGACTGATTTGGCTTATGAAATCTTTAGTTTACAAGGTCCTCTGTTCAGGCGCTTTGTCTTAGGCTCATCCTTGCAGTCCTTATGCCAATTTCACTCCAAAATGCTCCAATATGCTCAAAAGCACCTGAGACGCTCCAAATGCAACGTGTATGCATAATGAATGCAATGCAAGCTTAAAAGGACTCTAAAATATTAAATATGCAATGAGAATGAATGCAAACGGATGTGAATTATGCAGCTAAAATGGGGTAAAATGCATGTATATCAGAGTCTCACTAACTTTTCTGAGTTTTGGCGAGGATCTACTTTTCCTCCACGTAATCTGCATGTCTTGCCGCTCTGCAAAGGGAATCCGAGATCATACTGGGCCGGTTCATGAAATGATATCTCCTTAAAGCCTCGTCTGTAACCATTCCAGTTCTTAGAGCTTCAATGGCCATATCGTCACTAACTTTAGCTTTAGTCAGGATTTTCTTGAAGTGTCCGAGATACGACTTCAGAGACTCATTAAATCCTTGCTTCAAGGATCTTAACTCTACCATAGAGGTGTCTTGGTTGAAAAATAAAGCGTATTGCTTCATGAATAACTCGGCAAGTTGATGGAAGCTCTCAATCGACCCAGTAGGTAACTTGGTGAACCATACCAAAGCATCACCAGTTAGGTTCTCGGCGAAGAGTTGACAGTAAGCCGCATCCTCCTGGTCGGGATTATAACTTGTTCTGTTCATCATGACGTTGAAGGTGCTCATGAACTCCATTGGTTCAGTGGTCCCGTCGTATGAAGGACATCTTAGTCTTGGTCCTCAATTTACCGAGACCCTTTTTAGTCTCAACGTGAATGGCGAGTTTCGAGCTTGAGCCAGAATTTGCCCAATCTCGGGTGCCGAGATGGTAGCTTGATGGAATTATACCTCATGTCTTCCATCATTCTGAATACAGTTGTCGCGTCCAGGGTTGTCAGCACGTGCTGTCCTGGCATGTTCTGCGTCGTAGATTGCCCTGGTTTCGAGACGTTAGTTGGCTGCGGACTCGGCATTCCTCCGAATAGGTTCCTCTGCACGCTGGCCAATACTTCTCCATGCGACATGTTGGTTTGTGCAGACGGGAGACTACCTTTGTTTATCCGAGACAATTCTATCGAATCTCTCCGTGTTTCTTTGGTCAGAGGCTTCATATTGCACTATCAAGTTGCACAACAAGTTCTCGATCAATGGTGGCCCTTCAGGTGGACCAGGGAGAACAATAACTTCTCGAGATTCTTCTTGATTCTCCTCCCAAATTTTAACGGAGTTCAAAGGTGATCAGAGAGTCGGATCAGTGTGTTCTTGGAGGCTAGGATCCCTCCTTTCTGGTGAATTGATGGTAACTTCGTCTTCAACCATCCTTTTTTCTTGGCGTGTACTCTTTTCTCCTGTGTAAAGAAGTACTTCGATGTCTCCCCACAGACGGCGCCAACTATTTGAACCGGGTCTTGCACAAAGGGGGCTAAATCCTAAATTCTGACTAAAGAGAGGGAAGAATGGGCAAGGACTATTGAGAATTTGAAGAGAACAAGTATATTGCCAAAATAACAAAGATGATTGTTGGGTAGATTTTATTAGTTTAATGTGTGTGTCAAAAAGCCGATTCTTTGTTCAAAGGATCATCTCTTCTATTTATAGATCGTAGAGGCAGTTACAAAGTATTTTGCAAAAATGAAATATTACAATTGTCTAGATTTGATCTTATCTAGAAGATTTTAGCTAGATTTTCAGAAATTTTCCATATCGGAATAGGAAAATTTCCATTTCTTTCTTTGTTTGATGACGTGTCGTCAGACTTCTTTCAAGCTTAACGCGCTTCCGAGTAGACTGAAGATGTCCAAGTTGAGACTTCGATATTCTTTCTAAGTTCAAGACTTAAATTATTTGTCCATTGTTTCCTGTGGATCCGAAGTTTCTGATCCACCTCCAACAGACGTCAGCAGTTTAGTTTTCTTTCAACTATGCTTCTTAATCTGCCACATCGGCAAATTAACAACTAAGCAACTTGAAACTCAAAGAATAATGCCATGTCAGCATCTTCCATATGTTTTATGAACACAAAAACATATCTTACATATCTCCACTAACTTCCTCAGTAACTCAAGAGTCTTATTAATAATTAATGAATATTAAAGCTAATCTAATTCACTTTCTCACCACGTTGCTAAAATCCTTGCCATTTCAATCTTTACGAGTTCCTTTCCATACATTTTATAAGTTTCACAAATATAACCTCCTGGTATGATGCTTTAGATTCTTATATGTCTCAGTTAGAACTTCCTCAGAGCCAAAATCTAGAAAATACTGAGAAGTACCTCTGGTTGCTAAACTGGTTGAACAAGGTACTTTCTGACTTTTTTCACCACTGGTTACTTATTAACTTATTATAAATTCATTACAATAAGAATGCATATATGACGCCTTATACTTGTTCGTCTCTATTAGTGAGGCTGCCAACGATTTTCTACCTGCTTGAAGCTCAAGATAATGATGTTCGATCGGATTAATGTTGTCAAAGTTGTAGCAACTTTGGCTCCAGAAAGTTTTGTTCTGCAATTTTAATTTATTTTGATGGTTAATTATTAATATCAATGGTCTCATCATTTCTTAAACCATATATTGTATCACACCAGAGACGAATCAGCAACAAATTGTTGAAGCTGGTGGACTCTTTGGTGATGCTTAAGAGAAATACAGAATATGAGACTATATATAGAGTCTTTGTTGGTTTAATCGCCAACCTTATATAATGGATGGTAAAACCGTAGAAGTGGTTTATATGATTTACATTCTTTTTTTTTTCTTATCAACATTACTCTTATAAATTGATCGACAAGACCCGATCCATAATCAAAGCCCATATTCTAAAATCATTTTTTTCCTCCTCTTTGCATTGGAGAAGAATCGAACTCTACTGCCTGAGAAAAGCTAGAAGAAAGCTAAAGTGGTCACTACCACTAGATAACACGTCCTCCGACATAATTTACATTATTACTTTATCATTTCATTATTATGTGTTGTGTTTATTAAACCAAATTCTATCTACTCTTATTCTCATAAACCAACTAGAAGCTGATCATGGATCAAGGAGGCATCGGTTTATTGTCATCAACAACAAAGAAACCAAGGCATACAAGAAAAGTGTGAGTAGATAATCATATAAGCTATATAATTAAAAACAGAACTGTCTAATATCAAATCTATTTTTAATATTATATTTCTTATTTAAAAATAAATGATAATTTTTTATTTCATAACTATGATTTTGAGTATACGTAAAATAAAATTTAATTTTCTTATGAGAATAAGAAAAATTATATTTTTTAAAAATATATAAATATTTATTATATAAACAACCGGACATAGCCCAGTATTAACCTTTAGTTCTTCTAAAGATCAAATGATTTGAGGATTTATTTGACTACTACCATTTCGTAAAAAACTGATTTGAAAAACAAGAAAAACAATAACACGGAGGCCACAGATTACCCCTCATTATGTAAATTAGAGGTTATCATGCGCTACACGCGGACTTGATGTTAATTTTGTTGTTGTAAGAGTACATTATAAGAAAGGTTTTTTTTAATTCTGATCCACTTTAAAAAATCAAGTTGGACATTTTCCTACAAAAATTATAAGAGAACGTTAGAAATTTCATCTCATAGATCAGCTTTGAAAATCATATTTGATGGTTGAAAGAAATTCCAAATTTTTGTCCGTTTCGAAATTATAAATAAATATCATTTAAATAATCTTAAAGGAAATTTGAATATAAATATTATTGTTGGAAAATATTAAGTAAATTTGTTTAAAATTACTGTTTTTAAATCTTTTCTTTGAAATAGTTAGATGATATATTAGAAATTCTAAATTGTACTTAGAAATGAGAAGTAGTGAACTTATTTTCCATGGTAGAGTAACAATACATCATATAAAAACCTATTAAGATTAATGGAAGACTCGATATAAAGCGTATCCAATCGATAACATACAAATATACAATACATAATTCACTACTACTCGAGAACTATAATTAATGACTATGACTGTCATTGATGACGTGATTTTCCGCTGCAACCTGCACACATCCTGGGGATGCCACAAAATAATCAACTAAAACCAAGCAGAAGGAATCACATAACTATATAATCTCATCGTAATTTTTTTGTAGACAGATTGTAAATACAACTAAATAATTTGAGAACCAAAAACCAATCACACATGGAACCAACTTAACTTAAAAGATAAGAAGATATAAAAGACACAGTCATAGATGTGAGAAGCCATCCTCATATTTTTCTTCTTTTTGTTCTGTTCAAATAAGTACTATGGTAACAGAATAAATCACAGAGGATACAAAGAAAATAAGTGACCTAATAAAAAATAAAGTTAGAAGAGAGTTTAAAAACACCAGCCTATAGTTGTTTTACTTGTTTAAACTGCTAGAACCACAAGAACCAGTCTCTCCCTCATCTCATCCAGTACTCCTCATTAGCAACTCTGCAAAATGACACAAGACAAGTTTTGCAGTATACTACTTATGAAAACTTGGGAAGAAGCATCATATGAAGACAACATGCAAAGAACTTTAGAGAAGTAAAGCTAATGTAAGCTACATACACTATTTCAGCAATGAAGCTTAAACCAGATCTAATGACAAACCCAACCAATGGATACCTAGTAAGGACCTATTGTAAACTTTTTGAGTGAAGAGTAAGACTGTTTTTGTCAAATGTCTTACCAAACTGAATGTGATCATCTCTCAGAAGGATAATATTGGAGCATTGCAAAGATACACAGATAAAGAGAGGTGAGTTCACCAAAAAACACAAAAATCAGTTACATAGCAGTAAAAGTAAAGTAGTAAGATATACCGTGAGATCCATGTGAATGACACGAATTGAGTGGAAATAGTTAAGAGCCAGAAAAATTGTGCCAACCATTTAAAGAGTCTCTGCAGAATATCACATACAATTTTTTTTATGATTAGGAAAATAGTAACAATAATAAGAGTAAAAGAAACATAATAATAAACTCAAGTAGATTGATGACTTCTTCTTGAAATAACTTTCCTCTCCCTCTCTTAATAGCAGTAGCTCTAAGTTGGGTCTAAAAGAACTGTTCTGGTTCAGTACTTCACAACATTTTACAAAGTAGCATATTGGAAGAGTTGAATGAGTTTTCATTTTAACACACAATGCACTACTGTATTAGATCTTGAAGTCATTAACTTGTACTTGTAGACACAAGAAAGAGAGGTGCAGTTCCCTGTTCAGACCCCTGAGAACGGAAAACCAATCATGTAGATGATAAACTAAACATCAATAGTTAAGAAGATATGAAGAAACAATCTTTATAGGTGTGAGGATTGCAATACCATCGAATGTGATGACCGCCTCCTCAATTCCAGCAGCAAAATCAACCATTGACATGATTTTGTCTCGCGAAACCTGAGACATGTTATTCGCATCAAAAGGAAATTACTTGAGACACACCCGTATAGTTAAAAAGTTTAGGAAACTAACTTGATCGGGTGGGCGATTTCACTTCCAACAAACTGGGTGTTGGAATTAGGAATATGAAAACTTTTCTCCATCAATAATTAGTTCTGTAGATTCATATTATATATAATGAGGAAAACAGCTAACATAGGTACCCTTACATACACATTAGCGTAGAGATTACAAATCTACAGAAACCAGGTTGCAATAAGAATATGTACCTCATTGATCACTTGAAACTCGAGTATGACATCATTTTTTCCCTTGAAGCTGAGTCTGTGAAACATCAGCTTAGGATTTTTCAAAAGCTTGCTTCGCACCAATTGAAAAGGTTAATGTATTACCTACACAAAGAAACAAAGACAACAAGAATGCTTTCAATTTATAACCACAAATAGACAATTGGAAGCTCAAATTGACTTATAATTCAACTAAATACACACAGAAAATTTTTATGACTAAAAAACAAACACTTAGGAGAGTAACTCACACCATATAAGCTCTTCAGAAGAGTAATTAAAAGAAATTTTTTACCTGCTTTGATCTTTTCCAAAAAATTGAAAAGAGCTCTTTTGTGCATAACTGCATATCCCATAAACCTAAATTGAGAGCACCTTCATTTGATGACATAAATACAACCCCGAAATTTTAAAGATAAAAACGGTTTTTTTTTTCTTTTTCTACTGAATTAAGAGAATTTAATTATAAGAGGTCTTGATTAAATTAAAAGCGGTAGAGAGAGTGGAGAAGAAGGAAGGAGAAAATGTACGGGAAGGAAAGTAAGCCAAACCTACGAGAAATAAAGAAATGAGAAATTGGAAGTAAGCTGGCGTGTCAACTAAGTAAAGAATATAAAAAATTGTTGATATGGATGGTTTAGGAAGCTTCAAACTCCCACTTTTAGTATATACATTCATTTATTGATGTTTAGTTCACACATTTGATTCCTTTCAATGAGGAAAGACAATCGTGGAATAAAATAAAAGTAGTTTAACAAAATTTCTTACGTTTTATTATGACTTATTTTATGTTTTGAGAATAAAATTAGGAGTTTGAAAATATAGTAATCTAAAAGTTTTTAATAGTTAAAGTTTAATTTTTCCCATAAAAAGATATTTTAAAAGAATTAAGTTTTGGGAATTCTAAAAACATAGATGATATATATTTATTAGGCAGTGGAATGTTTTGAAAAAAATGTGGTCCTATGAATTTGGGATATGAAACTAGTATTTGTTTTTAGAAATAGAATAATACGAATATGTAATTTGGCACGGAGTGGTAGCTTTTATCCTTTGAATATAAATTCTGTAAATTTTGTATTTCCGATATTGATTTCCTAACTATTATCGTTGAAAAAAATAATTATTATTTATCCGTCTCTCATTTTTTAGAAAGAAAAAAATCTGTTTATATTAATTAAGTAAAATTTGTATTTCCGATGTAAATTTCCTAACTGTTATTGTTGACAAAAATAGTATTTCTCTTATGGTCTCTGATATTGTAGAGAAACATAATGTATTAAATTATATAATATTTTCAAAATATATATATATATATATATATGTTTGGGTTCGGGTGGGTCTCCTCGGGTTTAGGTTTTACCTGATAAATCTACATGTAACTGGATTAGTCGGATACTCAATCGGGTATCGCTTCGGTTATGAGACGGAGATAACCCATCAGATATTTCTCTTGTAACTGGGTACTACCCGATACCTAAAATTTTGGGTTTGTTTCGGTTCTGATTTTGGGTATTGGATTTTATGCTCATGTCTAATGTAATGTATGTATAACACATACTACTATATATTAAAAGAGAATTACATTTATGATTAGAACAATAGTTGATGTGTTATTTACAGTTGATGTCATTGGGGAAAAAATCAAACAAAAACATTCATAATAAATGTTCTAAGGGTATAATAGTCAAAAATATATTATAAAATTAGCTTATGCTTAGATACTAAACATAAGTTCTCATATTTTAACCACTTTAAATCCTTATCAAAGGATGAGTGACATTCCGGGAAGTCATTCTCGGAATTGTGTGAGTGAGAACAAAACACAGGGAAAGATCATGTGGTGATTTGTAGGGTCAGTAAACAAGTCTTTGAAGCCTCCCGAACGTAACCGTCGAACCAGTAAGGTGGACCCAGAGGCTGGGTGAAGATGTGGGGCCCATTAAAGTGGCGGTCGAGGTGTTACAAGTGGTATCAGAGCCGAACCCAGTCGAGTGTGGAGTCTAGAGAGCTCACGCCATCGGGGTTGACGATCTTGGTACAAAACGAGGATGTTGCGGTCTGTTAGTGGGAGTGAAATGTAAAACTCGAGTTTCAGGAAATATAATATGTTGTGGTGCATGCAGAGAGGTTTAAAAGAATTGATTTGGCCACCTATGTCACCAAAGTGCACTTATCTTTTCGGTCACTTGTCCCGAAAAAACTCCATGGTTAAGGGTGCTTGTGCTGAAGTAGTCAAATGATGGGTGATCTTTGGAGGTGGTTTGAGGGCAATTAGACAAGCGGTTAGGAAGATATGACGATTTTACCGAAGATATATCATTCTGGCCGAGAACAGACGAGATCGACCGATCTGCTTCTGGATCGACCTGGTAAGAGAGTCGCCTGACCTGGGGATCGACCTGCCAACCCCTGATCGACCGATCTGACCTTGTTTCACGAGAAAACCCTGAAACTTCCATATTTCGTCCGGTTTAACTTATTTTGTACCAGAACAAGTTTGACCTATTAAAACTCGGTCTAGCCACTTTTTAGAACAAGTTTTTCATTACTTTTTCCTCAGCCACTTTAATTTTATTCTTGTAACTTTTTGGGAGAAGATCTCATCCTCCACAACACCATTGGAAAAGATTTTTGAACCCTTTGCTATTTTAATTCAGTTTATCATTATGTTTCTATTCTTCTTCTTTGTTTGCTTCTTTTCAATCATGTATGAGTAGTTTATCAATCAGGTTTTGGGATTTCTAGGGATTTAGGGATTCAATGAATTAGGAACAAATAGGGTTAGATCTTGTGTGTTCTCCGTCTATTATTGTGTTTAATACTTAGGTTAAACTGGCCACCTAGTCTATGATCTTAGGTTGTTTAACTCTCCAAAAGCTTGTTAGATGGATGAACTAGCTTAGATGAGCAATTAGTCCTTAACCAAAGAAAGTTGATGTTAAGGCTAATTGTGGACCTATCAGACCAATTTGATAATGCGTGTTTACATATCTAGTGCCAACGACAGTTATGATTTCTAGGTTGTTAGACATAGTAGTCGACACCACGATAGTGGGTTTGCTAGAATTTTATGTCTGAGTCGAGAATTGGTTGAATGTATGCCCTGAATAGTTTTCTGATTTTGATTGCTTTCTGATGAATTCTCTGTGTCTGATGCTTTTTATTTATTAATTTCACATCGTTTATTGTTTTGTTTAGTTTCCATCTTTATTTGATTTGTCTTAGCTTAAGTTCACTCTAGAGATGGATAGTGTAACCATTGATCTTCGTGGATTTGATCCTTAAGTGCTACATCGATACGATACGCACGAGAGGTTAAATTGGTATAATTAACCTTGTATCAGCTAAATAATATATAATTTCTCAAAATGAATGGATTTGTCTTTTTTGTTATCAACATTGGCCCACAACTGGTTCAATATCAGCCAAGTTCCTACATAATGTAGGCGGTATGACTCGATCCCTAGATGTAAAAGTGTGTCTGCCTTTAGCGGACTTACTGTCTGGCACTGGAATAAAGGCTACGTGCAAGTGAATGGATTTGTCTTTGTTCCAATATTCCAACTATTATATTAAGGTTACTTTATAAATAACAACTTACCAAAATATGTGAGAAACGACATAAAATTATATATTGATGGCAAGAAATTTATTTTTACAAGATATAAGTTGTTGCTGAAAAATTTTCAACCTGGTAGTTAAGATGATCCATGTTATAATTTTGGTTTCGGAGCTTCTATCCCTCTCCACTTCTATTAGTAAATTAAAAAAGAATTTTAGATTATGGATCTGATCTTACTAATCGAATTATTAGAAAAAGAAACCTGAGTGGTTATTAATTGAGTTTCCTCAAAATTTAATATGTTGGCTATCATCTCTTTTCTAAAACTAAAAGGATACATATTTTTCAATGTATTGATCCCTGAGTTAAATTTTAATTATAGTCAATAAGGTTTAATAGAATTAGAATTAGGTGTACTTTGGTAAGAAGTTAAATGGTCATTTCTACCGTTTTTCTACAAGTTCAACTCCAAAAAATTGCATAGTTTCAGGTGATAGTGTTCCGAATTTGGAAGTCTTTGGTTACGAAAAGAGATAAGGAACTCAAAAACAATAAAAACGAGCTTTAACTCTCTCTTTCTATAAAAGACACTCAGCCAATGACCTTCTCGTGGTCTTCTGTGCCAAAAAAAATTAAAAAATAACCATTAATTACGTACGTTCAAACACAATCTGGCGCCACATATACACATACATATGTACATGTCTTAGTGTATATATATGTCTTAACCTTCATATATTCATAACTCTCTTCCTCTCTCTCCTTGTGAATGGTGAGATGGGTATCCCCATAAACTTCATCATCGAACCATCTGCAACATCTTGACTCGTTTTCTTTTGTGTTTTTTTCCAACATCTGTCTCTTCTTCACTCGCTTTCACCTAATCAATCTCCCCAACAACCTCTTTTTCTTTTCCGTTCATCTCTCTCTCCCTCCCCGGAAATAATGGATAACTCCTTACCTTTTTCCTCTTCTAGCGCAAACTCTGTCCCAGAACTCTCCATGGATTGTAACTACAATCCTTCACTTTTCACAACCATCCCTACTTATGATCAGGTTCAGCCTCAGCACTTGTTGCCGTATTCATACCCTGTGGAGCAGACGCCACTGATGAATCCTCATGAGGCTTTTCCTCAGATCCCGGCTATGCAAACCGGAATTGAATTCGGTTCTTTTGTTAGTAATCCCGGTTTGTGGATAGAAAGAGGAGGGTTTCATGATCCGCATATGAAGAAGATGGCTAGGATCAACAGGAAGAATGCGATGATAAGATCAAGAAACAACCCTAGCCCTAGTTCTAGTACAAATGAGTTGGTTGAAGCAAGGAAACAAGTTATGCTTAAGTTCAAAAAAAATGATGAACCCACCGTCGACATAAAAGATCTCTACTGCTACTCTTCATTCGATAATAAGGTATGGGTTTTGTTGGGCTAAATTTTGTTGAATATAAATGACTTTGGTTCTAATAAAATTTTTGTTGTCGTCGTTGTTTGTAGAAACTTAAGGTTTTGTTGGTGAAGCATTTGAAGAACAGCGATGTTGGGTCACTTGGGAGGATAGTTCTACCAAAGGTATGTACAATTCGGAAATTTATCATTTCGTTTCAATAATTTTTTGCAAAATTAATAATATATCAATACGGTGACTGATGAAATAAAAATCAATCACGTAAACTTTTAAGCTCATTTTCATGGACAAAAGAACCAAAACCACTTAGACCACAAATACCTCTCATTTTGTAATTTTATTGAATTTAGTTCACACATTTCATTCCATTCAGTGAGAAAATAACGTGGGATAAAATAAAGTTGTTAAACCAAATTTGGTACGTTTAAGTATGAGTTCTTATATCTTCTCAAAAATTATATTATACGTTTTGCAAAAGACTAAAAAAAAATTAGTAGCTAAAGTTCAATTTTGCTTATAAATTAAAAGATATTTTAAAAGTTGAAGGATTAAGTTTTGGGAGCTCTAAAAACATAGTAGATATTTATTAGGCAGTGGAATGTCTAAAACAATTGTGGTCCAATGTTTTTGGATATAAATATAGTATATGTTTTTTTTTTTTTGAAATAGAATAATATTAACTTGGCACGGTGTGGTAGCCTTTATCCGGATCCGTTGAATGTTAATTTCGTGAATTTTGTATTTTCGATGTAGATTTCCTAACCGTTATGGTTGATAAAAATATTAATACTCTATCCATCTCAAAAGTACATACTGTTTTAGAAATAAAGAAAAAATAATCAAATGATTGAATATTTTCAACTTTGATTACAAAATTAATTATATTTCATTTGTCTTAACCATTCTTTTTTTGAAATAGAATAATTTTAACGGTATAACGGATATGTAACTTGGCACGGCATGGTAGCCTTTATCCGGATCTGTTGGATGTTAATTTCGTGAATTTTGTATTTTTGATGTAGATTTCCTAACCGTTATGGTTGACAAAAATATTAATACTCTATCCATCTCAAAAGTAAATGCTATTTTAGAAATAAAGAAAAAAATATCAAATGATTGAATATTTTCAACTTTGATTACAAAATTAATTATATTTCATTTGTCTAAACCATTCTTTTTTTTTTGAAATAGAATAATTTTAACGGTATAACGGATATGTAACTTGGCACGGCGTGGTAGCTTTTATCCGGATATTTTGGATGTTAATTTCATGAATTTTGTATTTTCGATGTAGATTTCCTAACTGTTATCGTTGACAAAAATATTAATACTTCTATCCATCTTAAAAGTAAATGCTGTTTTAGAAAGAAAGAAAAAAAATATCAAATTATTGAATATTTTCAACTTTGATTACAAAATTAATTATATTTGCATTTGTTTTAACCATTTTTATATAAATTAAAATAAAATGGTGTTTTAACTATCTGTGTATAAAATACCTTAAACATCATCTAATTTGATACAGAGTAATTAATGTTAACTCAATTATAAGGCTTGCCTTCGTTTGGGGTTGATATTTTTGTTGGTAAGATCAACTTGTAATTATTATAACAATATATAAATAAAGACCTAAAATGACCAATGCTGCTTTTTAGCTAGAACTAAAAATGTTCAAAATAATTTTTATCTTGGTATGGGTTTGAAGAAAATGGAATGGCGTCTATATGACATTCCTAATTCATTGCATTTTAACTGGTTGACCTCGAAACCATAATGGAAAAATGAATTAATAATAAATCCGTTCTGTTCTATATATAACTTGGTAATTTCATTAATCTTTACTTTAAATGAACAAGAAAGTGTTTAGTAAATTATGGGCTTGGAATGCAGAGAGATGCAGAAAGAAATCTTCCTGAATTGACTGATAAAGAAGGGATCGTGGTGGAGATGAGAAATGTTGATTCTATCCAATCTTGGTCTTTTAAATACAAGTTAAGTATCGTTTCATTTTGAAACTGAAATCAATTATATTCACAAAATGCGTTTTCTAGAGTTTTTTTTCATATAATATTATGTTAGTAACCAATTTTATTTAAGATTGATTTTTCTATCAATTTCAAAATTTATAACATCTAGAAGACTTAAAAACTTGTATTACAATGGCATAGGTTCTGGTCCAACAACAAGAGCAGAATGTATGTCCTCGAGAATACAGGTTATTAAGGAGCTCTGGTGTTTTAATCTAAAAGTATAATCTAATTTAGAACCAAATTTAATTATGATTTCATTTTGTGTGGTTTGAAACTTAAAGGAGATTTTGTAAGAAGCAATGGAGCAGAGATGGGAGATTACTTAACAATATACGAGGATGAAAGCAAGAATCTCGTGAGCTCTCTTATTAACTCTTTTGTCTTTAGTCCTTTCTTTTTATAAAAAGATTATAAAAAAAGTTAATTAATGATTGATCAGTAGTCCAAAATAAGAAATTTGAAAAGTTATCATCAAAATTAGAGTTTGTTAAGCATATCGACAAAACGGCTATGCTTTTTCGACTTTTTCTGTCGTTAATAACTATTGGTATAAGAAAGCCCTAAATATACTAGTATTTAATATAAAAGATTAAGTGAAAGCGAATACTTTTTGTTTTCAACAATTATATCGACAAAAAATGATCTATAGTTTAAACTCATCGAACTGAGAAAAACTTGGCATGAAAAGAACAAAAATAATTAAAGAACAAAAAAATTTAAAGACCGAATATTATTTTGGGGGACTAAGAATAACTAAAAATAGTTGGAAAATAGAAACACCAAAAACTAAAAAAAAGAAATGATTGGTAAGCCTTTTCAACTTATTTATGTTATACAAGTATGAATAGAAAATCAATTTTCTTCTTCTTTTTTCCTGAATAAAATACAAACCAAATTTTCAATATTCTACTAAAAATATAAACCAAATTTACTGTGTTTTGTGGCTGTTTTCTAAACAAATTACTACTTTTTTTTTTTTTGGGCTAATCAAACTAGTATACTAAGTATTTTGTTCTTTCGTTATTTATTTGACATGCATATCAGTCAAAGTGTGAAGTTGTATATTTGCCAAAAATATATAGTTTTGAACATCCAATTTTCTATCAGTTTGTATGCGTAAATTTTACCAATGGTAAACTAATTTTTAACGATTAGGCACTTAGGCTACATATTCAAAATTAATAGAGTACTTTATTATTGGCTATGTATTTTTAGAGTCTGGTTCGGTAATGACTTTATATTCTAACTCTTCTTGTAACTCAATTGTTTATTATTAATAATTTTCAATCATCAATTGCTAAACATCTTATTTACAAAACCATAATTATGTGTTGGTATTTATAACAGTACTTCTCGATCAGAAAGTCGGACAAACAAAATGAAGGAAGAGAAAACGATTCGACAGAAGTGAATGAGATGAACCAATACGAAGAGATGTTGTTTGATTACATGATACCCAGAGACGAAGAAGAAGATTCCATTGCAATGCTCATTGGAAATCTAAACGATCATTATCCCATTCCAAATGATCTCATGGGCCTCACCATCGATCATCAAGCCACGTCCTCGTCAACACCTGTGGATCACGTGCACATTCCCCAGCACGTGGGTTCGTCCCATGATCACGTGACTTTAGACGACTTTCAGTGGTGATATATGGGTCAAAGTTCATACCCTTCTGAAAATGGAGATGATATACAAGAGACTTAAAAAAAGGTATATTTGATATGTATAATTGTTTAATATAGTGTTTATGTTGTGAATCTATTCAAGTTTGTCTTAATGCATAAACAAGGATGATTCGTATTCATGTACTAGCTTGTTTCCATTAATATAATTCATCATTCGACTTCATATATATTCCGAAGAAATGATCTATAGACATCGTGTTAGTGAATTATAGAGCTCTGCATACATAAATATAGATTTGTCTATGATAAATTTGGAAATTTACCAGACATTTGAATTTTGGGATTGAATGTCAGGAAATGTCTCTGGATGCTACTTTACTTGTCCGACACGAAATGAACATAATAACTTCAAATTTTCAAAAAAGATGATGCATAGTACTATAGTCTATACGAGCATTTCAGTTTGACAATATAAATGTAGTAAAATAATCAACATAAGCTATTCGACTAAATTTCTCAAAGGTAAAACCCAAACCCTAGCCCAGATTCAGCTTGTAAGCCCAACCCTCTTTAAATCTAAACTTGACCGTTACATTTTTACTTTTTAGACATTATTCACATTTTTTTTGTGTATAATAATTGAATAGATAAAACTCTATTTATATCTTTTATCTCCTGATCTAGTTTAACATCAGCCATTGTGAGTTTAAATCATATGTTCTAGTTAGATAATTTTAGTTATAGATCGAATCTTCTTGATCTAATTACTATTGACAAAAAACTTAAACCTCCTAAATTTTAGATTTTATTATACAGAACAATGCAATTTATTAGAATCAACCTCAGGTGAAAAAAATCTACTTGATCTCTAAAATATAAAATTGTTTTCCTCACTCATAGTTTTAGAGTATAAAGTTATGTTTTAAGATTTCTAGTAATTTTGAGGTTTCTCATCTTTAATAAATTATCAAGTTGACAAAAAAAAAAACACTTGATCTAAAACATATCACCTTATAATAGTATGAGTTTTCTTATGTGTTTAGAGTTGGTTGAGGAAAATATTCGACAATGTATATATATATATATATACATGGACGTTTACAAAAATACTAACTATTGATAAGAGAGGTCATGTTCGTTTGCTAGTCGTTTGCGGCTGCGATCGGCGACCGCGACCAGCGACTGTGATCAAAAATTTAGTTTTATGTTGTTTGATAATCGCTACGACTGATTGCTGCAACCAGTCGCTATGTTATTCGTTTCACAGTCGCAGCGACCAGCGATTACTTTTTATTATTAAAAAAAATTATATATTTATAAAATATGATATTAAAAAATTGTAGGTAAATTTGAATTATAAAATGTTGATAACATTTACCCAAAAAAATTATGAAAAAAAATAGCAAATAATATCATATTTATATATTATTTATTTAAAATATATTTATACACAAGTAAAATCAAATATTATAAATATAAACTTTATTTTTAATATTTTTAAATTTTTTTATTAAATTTTTATATTTATTTTATTAATTATATTTTATACAATTTTATTGTTATTATTTAAAATTTAAATTTATTTATTTACATTATTTTTAATTAATTAATTTTTTGGTCGCTGGTCTTATTCGTTTGCTGGTCGTTGGCGGCCGCGATCAATTCCAGTGACCTGTCGCTAAATTTTTCAGCAACTTAAAATTTTAATCGCTTGTCACTAGCAACTGGTCACTGCGACCGGCCGCTGAACCAGCGACCACCAAACAAACAATTTTTGGTAACGGTTGTTGGTCGCGGCCGGCAGTGACCAGCAAAAGAACAGAACCAAAGACATAGTTTGTGAAATTGTAGAATTTTGGGTGCTGATTGTTTATTTTACTACTTTTACAAGGCAAATAAAAGAGTTGAAATCCATCTTCTTGCATATATATCTATGATACTGACTCCAAATATTTTGTTATTTAATTCTCACTTAATCTGCCGAGTTGCTCTTAGTCTGGTAGTTAGAATGATTTAGCTAATGACTTAGCATTAGAGTTTGATTCTTACCCGCTACATTATGGTAGCTTAAAAATAGATTTTATGGGTGAATATTAGGCTATGCATTGAGCCTTGTCGATCCAATGTTAAAAAAAAATTCTCACTCAATTCTATGTGAAGATATTTAGTATTTATTCTCGGTGTGTAGGAAGTCTGAAGATATGTGTGTTCTGACTCTTAACTCTTGAGTAATTAAGATCAGCAAACTCCAATATATGTCAATATTAAACATTTGTAGAATTTCGATATTATTTCGTGTACAAATATAGTAGAACGGTCATATTCCATCTGATTTGATTCGTTCTCAATAGCCATGAGATGATCATGATCCTTTTGTCGATTTTTCCACAAATATAGAACTATCGTATATTTCATTAAAGTTGAGTTATAAAGATTTACATTATGTAAGTGCTGGTATTATGCTAATGCAATCACAGTATATACTATATACGCAATATAATCTTATAGTACTTACAATCCAATAAATTAATGAATTTCAGCTTTTGACCAAAAAAACAAGTTCATACATTGGATTCTATTTGACCAAAAACGATAAAACTACGATGTGATAGGCCTAACAACCTTATATGTAATGATTAAATTTTGGGTAGAGATTCCTCTAATTTTCTCGAAAAAACAATCACCGTTTTCAATAGGAGCAAAATCGGAGTTGTAGATCTGAATGTAAAATTGTTGGTTTGAAAGGACAACGACATATGCTTCGACGCTAGTGTATGGCAATAGTTTTGATTGGGCCATCAGAAACTATTGATGAAATTTTCTCAGAAGTAGCCAAATCTGAAACAATGTCGATTGATGTTCACAGTTTTTTATTTTATTTTTTCAACTCACAAAGGATATTTCCTTTAAACGATTCCAATCGTAAAGAATTCACAATCATCATCTAATGAAAGTGTCATTATCGGTCATGTCAAAAATAATCAAACTCATATTCGAATCCACCAAATGATACTCAGATGATGATGATTGCAAGTTCACTTGGATACAGAATTGTTTCAAGAATATACATTTTGTAAAATTAAAAAGAGAAATAAAAAGAGAGTATAAAATATTTTAGTTAAATAGTTTTTACGTGAAATGGAGCTAGATGATAAGGTTTATATATTGCAGGATGTAGTTAATTACGAGATGATAAGATAGATTGATTTAGGACAATAAACTTTTTTGTGGTTGTTATGAAAGCTAGATGATAAGGTTTATATATTGCAAGATGTAGTTACCAAGTTTAAATTTTTCATACAAACAAAATTTAAAAAAAAATTTGTCAACCAAATTTTTTTATATATATATTAAAGCCCAAAATGAAGTAAATTACTTAGCCAAAAAAGCAATAGAAAACAATTAGTCACTTTTATTTACCAAATAATTTGTTTCCCTCAAAAAATAAATACTAATGAAAACAACTGAAATTAAATGTGCAACATGAATAATATTAAAAATAATTAGGGAATATAATACTTAAATTTTTTTATTAAATTCAACATAGTTATCAAGAGTTCCATATTGAGCTTGTCCTCCAGTGCCGGTGATACCTTTGCTCGTTGGAGTCTAACTTTTTTATTTCTTTCTTTCATCCATTCTCCTCAAAAGATTAAGGTTTTCCAGTTTCCTCCATGTCTCTTCCTTTTGTTTCCAATCAGTGTTTCACTTCTTTTGAGAGAAGATGTTCTTGACGGAGAATAATAGCTGAAAACTACCGCCGGCCAATTTCTAGCAAGATCGATCTCCACCTTAATTACTTTTTCCACACATGCTCACTTTGTCTTCTTATCCCAAGTTTTACATGTCTTTCATCAGCATCAATCGATATAATACTCTTGATTCTAACTCTTGGATTACGAAGAAACTTTCTCTTTCGGATCAGTGACGTCCAGATACTCAGATATGCTTTTTACCTATCAATTTTGTGTCTCAAAACCACTAGCTCCAAAAGAACAATTTCCACAAATCATATTGAAAGTGTAATCCTCTATATGAGTTTCTCTCAACTCACAAGCTCTCATGATTTGCTTTGAATGTACCTTAAGAAAAGGTAATTTAGCTTTATTAATTATTTTATTGGTCGAGAGATAGGATCTATTGATTTTCGATTCGGTGTTACAAGTAGATCAAAAGAATTAAACACACCACACCAAAAATATTGGAGAAGCAACTACATATACTTACGTAAGAAAGTTTAAATTACCCTAAGATATAGCTAAAAACCCATAATAAAATCCAAAAGATAAGATCCATACATTGGGTTTATTCGACTAAAGAATAGTAAAACTGTTATGGGACATGCTTAACAACCTTTTATGCAGCCAACAAAGTTTAAGGTAAGGACTACCTTAGTTTTCTCAAGAAAAGTAACCCCGCCTTCAGCAGGATCAAAATCAGAGTTGTCGGTCTGAATGCAGAATTTTTGGTTTGAAAAGACAATGACATTTGCTTCGACGTAATGTATGGCGATAATTTTGATTGGGCCATCAAATAGAACGGATGAAATCTTCTCAGAAGTAGCAAGATCTGAAACAACGTCGATTGATGTTTGCAATTTTTCATTTCTTTTTTTAACTCACTAGAGATATTTCCTTTAAATAATTCCAAATCGCAGATAATTCACAATCACCATATGATAAAAGTATTATTATCAGAAATGGCGAGGTTATGGTTTGACTCATGGACAAAACACGGACCACTCATCGATTCTATTGGACCTGAGGGGCCTTTGATTCTTGGTATTCACCTCGACGTAACAGTATTTGAAGCAACCACTAATGGCAGATGGCGCTTACCAAATAGACCAAGAACTAGGGAGTTTGCATCCCTATGTCAACTGGTACGCAGAGAACAGGTCCCGACACCATAGATGGGTCACGATACTTACAGCTGGGGAACGTATGAGAAGCTCAGATCTTTCTTCTCGACCAAGGAGACATGGGAAGCTCAATGACCAACAACAACTTAAAAGAATTGGGCAAATGCTGTTTGGTTTATGAAAGCCACACCCAAATATGCGTTTACGTTTTGGGTGGCTCAGCTGGAACGCTTATTGATGTGGGTCAGGTTTTACCCTAAATAAACTACTGCAAGTGCACAACAAAGAAGTAGCAGTACTTAAGGATCGTATCCACGAAGAACCAAGTTTGCACTTTCGATATTCTATCCTATCTCAATAATGAAAATCTAACAACTCAAACAGTTTGTAATCAATAATACAAACATCAGGCATCGGGTATTCATCAGGAAACAGGAATTTAATCGGGGAAATTATTCAGGAAAATACAGCTCTATTCTCGACTTGAACATAAAGGTTTGATAAGCACACTGTCGTGACACTTATCACTCAATCAAGCAGCCTAGAAAATCCTAACTTTCATTGGTCCTAGCAAAGCAAATTGGCATTACTGAAATGGTTCAAATATACACAATTCATCCTAACTATCAACTGTCGTTGGCTAGAATTAATTGCTCATCTAAACTAGTTATGGTTCTTAACAGACTTTTGGAAAGCTAACAGCCTAAATTCATAAACTAGTTAATCAGACTAATCTAAGCATTAAGCAAGAGTTTAGATGGAGAAGTCCTCACAATCATCATATTTATTCCCTAATCATCAATTCCTAAATCCCTAGAATCCCTAAACCTGAAAAGAAATCTACTCAGACATAATAGAAATTGAAACAGAAGTCATCATAGAAGAAAACATGAAATTGCAACAGAAATATTAAAAAGGTTCAAAAATTCTTTTCAAAAGTGTGGAGGAATTCTTCTCCTTGCTTACAAAAGATAGAACTGCTGTAAAAGGTCTCTCTCAAGCCTGCTCTCCCTCAAAAAAAAATAAGAAAAGTATTTATATATATGTATAAAACAGGAAATTTAGGTTACAACTCGTGGCTTCGTTGATCGATAGATTAATCAAGGGGTTGATCAATCGATCATTGGTGAATGGTCGATCTCCCAAACAGCTTGGTCAATCACGAGGTAGAGCGCAGGTTCTGGTGTAGGTGTGATCAATCGATCCTAGAGGTGTGAGGTCGATCACCAGGTCGAGCGCGGCTTTGAGTGAAGAAAATGATCGCTCGAGCAAGGCTTTGATCAATCAATCACAATTCTTCTCTTGAAAATCGAGAAAATGCTCCAAATCATTCCAAACAAAACTTCATAGGTGTAATCCTAATTCTTCTCTTTTTCCACCTGAAAAGACTCTAAAATGCAGACAAAGACTCTGAAAACAAACAAATAAATGAGCTCAAACCGGTAAAAATCGAGGTAAATCACTTACCTATTCAAACTCGGCTCCAGAATTTTGGTTCAGTCTCCAATGTGTCATGTACTTTATGCTCAGGACCACCAGAGACAAGGGATCATCTTCATTACTTGCCCATTCACTTTGCAAATTTGGCACTGGATTTCACTCAGATTGAAGTTAAACTCTTGTATCTTCATGAACTGGAACACTATGATTACTTGGATGATTGCCAGAACAGCTTGTTTGTCATCAACTCTGAAAAAACTGGTTGATCAAGCTCTGGTCTTTATAATTTGGCAGGAAAGGAACCTGCGACTACACGGTGCTGACGATTCATCTCCGACTCAAGTCTTCACTCGACTGGACAGAGTTCTAAAAGACACTTTCCTAGCACATAAGTCTTCCAAACAATGTAGAGGGCTTTTCTTGACTTGGTTTGGAAATTAACCACCCCTGGATTAGATTAACTTTTAACTAGCAACTGGCTTGTTTACTTGTTTTTGTAAGCCATGCTGCTAAACTTTCGGATATTATGTAAAGAATTCATGTTTATAATATAATTTACCTTTTATCAAAAAAAAAATATTATTATCGATCATGTCGAAACTACTCAAAATCATATTAGAATCCACAAATGATACTCAGATGATGATGATGAGGATTGTGAATTCTCCGGGATTTGGAATCGTTTGAAGGAGTTACATTTTGTAAAATTAAAGAGAAAAATGTAAAGAGAGTAAGACTTTTTACTTATAGATTTTTCGTATGTAATAGAAAAGTTAGATGATGAGGTTTATATATTGTACAATGTAGTTAATTACAAGGTGATAAGGTTAATTAATTTGGACAACAAATTTTTGTGTGGTTGTTGTAGAAGTTAGGTGATAAGATTTATATCTTGCACGATGTACTTGGCACGTTTAATTTTTAAAATAAATAGAATAAATTCGTTTTTCTTTGTCAACCAAGAAATTTTTTTATATACATTAATGCCGAAAGGGAAGTGAATTGTTTACAATTTGGTTTGGTTTTATAGCAAAAAAATGGGATAGAAGACAATTAATTACTTCCTATCTACCAAATAATTTGTTTCCCTAAAAAAATACTAATGAAAACAACTAAATTCCATGAATAATATATGTACTTAAATTAAATTTGAAAAAATACATGAATAATATTGAAAATAATTAAGGAATATTGTACTTAATTTTATTTTTAAAAATTCCATCAGATATATGTTTATCAAAAATTCTCTCGGAAATATAGTTATCAAAAAAGTTCCCTTAGAGATATAATTCAAAAAATTCCTTTTGTTATCTAGTCGATGTTTCACTTTCTTTTGGGATAATATTTTATCGGCAGAGAATAATAGCCAAAATGTTTCATTGATTAACTTCTAGCAAGATTAATCTCCACCATACTTTTTTCATCCATGTTCACTTCGTCTCTTCATTGTTTTACCTATCTTTCATCAGCATCGATCGACATAATACTCTTGAATCTAACTTTTGGATTCCAAATAACCTTTCTCCTTTCGGACCAGTGACGTCCAGACACTCAAGTATGATTTTTCCCTATTAATAATGTGTCTCAAAAATCCTGGCTCCAAAGACTTTTTTTCATATTTTCAGTGAACAATGTTGCCCCGCTGCGAAGTGCACCTCTCTATTTTTTAATGTGGCGACTAGGTTTCGATTACTCTTTTTCTTACTGGGTGTTTAGCACTCTGTGAACCTCTCCAACACTCCATATGGTGGCTTTTCCCAGTCGAGCGTTCGTTCATCTACTTGTCATACCTTTGACGGTGATTTTTAGTCTTTCTGTTCAGAATTGTCTTTTTTTTTTAGTTTCTGTCACAGATATCCTAGTTTAATCTATTTCTATGGTCATACTTCAAAACTTCTATGTTATGGAAGCTTCCATATGCATTTATATTTCACCGTTTTAATCCTTATGTAGTTAATTAATATATAATATTCATGTGAGAAGAAAAAAACAAGTAAAGTGAAAAGCACCCCTCAAGCATATTCAGATTTGTTATGTAGAATTAAATCATAGGTTGTTTATTTAATTAGTTGACTAATTAATTATTACTATAGTATATTTTGTGAAGTTGTACATAGTTTTAAAATTGTATTAAATGTTATCCAGTCAAAGATATTAATTAATTTCAGACAAGCAAACTATGTTTTCATATTGTATCTCATTGTCATCTATATCAAATTTCTATGTTATCTAGGGAATACATGTTGCAAAAATTATAAGAACTCTTCAACTAATCAATGCATGTATTACAATTTACAGAGAAATTGTATGAATCTGTCTACTTTAATTGGAGTTCTTATCAATGAAATCATCAGTTTCAAAAAGAGATGGAAATTTGATTTAGGCTTTTTTTGTCAACTATTTTTTTTTGTCGACAATTGAATCGAGAAGATATAATCCATAATTCAATATTTTCAAATCTACAATATCACATCGACTATAAACTCCACTAAATCCTGTCACTATAATAGTGATGTCGTTTTTATATGAAAGTACTATTTATTTAGTTGAAATAAGATAAGAGATCATGGTTTCCTAGAATTTCTATTCATTACAATTATGTCGGATTTATTGTTTATGTTAAATTGCAAGTCTACTGAATATAAAATTTGAAGATACGATATTTTAGCATAATGACGTGATTTCGTTTTTGAATGTTGTTACGCACAAAAATACTGCTATTTTTAACAAAATTTTATGCGCAAAAATGCATTAATGTTTTATTAAGGTAAAAACATCAGATGCTTAATATCCTAAGTACATGAAAGCACAAGATACTTATTACAAGTCTATAAATCATCTAATGAGTTATTCATGAATCCACAACATTATTATGTCGATTGATGCTGATAAAAGACACATAAAACTTTGGATAAGAAGATAAAGTGAGCAAGTGTGGAAAGAGTAATTAAGTTGAAGATCGATGTTGATAGAAATTGATGGGGGGAAGTTTTCGGTTATTATTCTCCGTCCAGAACATCAGCTCCCAAAAATAAGTGAAACATTGACTGGAAATGAAAGGAAGAAATAAGAAGGAAAATGAAAACCTTAATCGTTTGAGGAGAAGATATGAAAGAAAAAAATGAAAAAGTTTGACGACGATGAGCAAAGTTGTCACCGGCACTGGAAGACAAACTGAGTAGGGAACTCTTGATAACTATGTCTCTCGAGAGAATTTAAAAATATTTTTAAGTATTACATTCCTTGATTATTTTCAATATTATTAATGTATTTTGCATATTTAATTTTAGTTGTTTTTATTAGTATTTATTTTTTTTGAGGGAAACAAATTATTTGATATATATGAAGTGACTATTTGATTGCCGAGTTGTTCGCAGTCTGGTGGTTATGACGATCCAGTTAATGATTTGGTACCAGGGTTCGATTTCTACCCGCTGCATTATGGTAGCTTAATAGAGGGATTTTAGGGGTAGACTTTAGGCTATGGATCGATTCTTGTCAATCCAATTGTTGACAAAAAAAAATGAAGTGACTAGTTGATTTTTATCCCATTTTTGGTTGTAAATCAGAACCAAATTTTAAGTAATTTGCTTCCTTTTGGGCTTTAATATATATAATAAAAAGATTTGGTTGCCAAAAAAATATCTTATGTCGTTTAAATGAGAAATTCAAACATGGTAACTACATCGTGCAGTATATAAATCTTCTCGTCTAGTTTTCACAACAACCACAAAAAAGTTTATTGTTACAAATCAATCTATCTTATCACCTCGTAATTAACTACATCTTGCAATTTATAAACCTTATCATCTAGCTCTATTACATGTATAAAATATTTAATTAAAATATCTTATACTCTCTTATTATTATTCTCTTTAATTTTACAAAATGTATATTCTTGAAACGATTCTAAATCCCAGAGAACTCGCAATCATCATCATCGGAGTATCATTTGGGAGATTTAAATATGATTTTGAGTATTTTCTACATGACTGATAATGACACTTTCATCAGACGATGATTGTGAATTCTCCGCGATTTGGAATCGTTTAAAGAAAATATCTTTTGTGATTTTAAAAAAAATAAAATGAAAAACTGTAAACATTAGTCGACATTGTTTTAGATTTGGCTACTTCTGAAAAGATTTCATCCATCGTTTCTGATGACCCAATCAAAACTAGTGTCATACACTAGCGTCGAAGCATATGTCATTGTCCTTTCAAATCAACAGTTATGCATTCAGACCTACGACTCTGATTTTGCTCATGCAAAAAGCGGTGATAGTTTTTTCGAGAAAACTAGTGCAATCTCTACCCCAAAATTTGGTTGTTGCATATAAGGTTATTAAGCCTATCGCATAGCAGTTTTATTGTTTTGAGTCTAATAGAATCCAATGTATGAACTTTTTTTTGATTGAATAGAATCCAATATATGAATTTTTTTTTTTTGGTCGAACATAATCAAATGTATCAAATTAACTTTGATACTAAGATATTTTACTTAGTGTCTGAAATAATTGAAGAAGTTTTATTACACCACAATCATTTTATGACATTGATGAAAATTTCATTTCATTGTAATTTCTAAAATTACTTTACCATATAATTGGGTTTAGTGTCTCACTTCATATTGGGGGAGTATTGATAAATAAACTACAAACCCCCAATTTTTTTGCAGTAGAGTTATAACGGATAACAAACCAGATTATTAAGTCCATCCAATGATGAAATTTTGACTATTTGTCACTGGAATTCATGCTTTGCTGAATATAAGACGATGGCACAAAAATGTAGAATTCTTACATTTTCAAGATAAAAGGAAAAAATTGAATAAGCTGTAATGATCTCCAGGATACGCTCCTGGCTTTGCTCCGAAGGATGACTGCAGAATTTCACGTGATTATGTGAGCTTGTGCGTGTCATTAATACTAACAGATAAGGGTTCATTAATTCTCAAATGTGAATTTCTTATCTATCTATGTTTACGGAACGTATAATTAACTAATTATAAAAAAGTCAGTTGAGTAGTTGACTAAAAAATATTCGGTAATAATAGTTGACATCTAGATCTAGCCGCATCAAACCGTAAAACAATTCTACATTTATAGCCTTTGGGTATATGATAATACAGTAGACAACATAACATTTTCTTTGTCAACTAAAAGGTTTTTTAACTTTGAAAATAAATTCTTTGATCGATTGCCAGCTAATAAAAAAAATAATTAAAAAACATAAAATCACTATTGTTACTCTAATAATAACTTTATCAAATTAATAAGATGCTCCAAAATTAAAATTATGAAAAATAAGAGCGAGGCTAGTCTATCAGCCATCTAAACTCGTCTAGAAATTTAGATAAAGTAGTAAACTTCACAAAAAAAATTGTTAATTTTGATTAATTCCATAAACTGCGTCTCCAAATCTAAACAATATATCTATAATCCAAAATAATCTCTTTAACTTAGAGAACGAAGGGAAAACGATTTTTTTTCTGACATTTAGCATCTAGCACAGCGGCGAACTTAGAGATCTTAAAACAATTATAAATCCCGTATTTAAACTATAATTTCTTTCATTAGATCAGAATGGATTATTCAACTCCCACAAGTTAATTTCCTAAATATAAAAAAACTTAGGAAGGGTGAAGGTTTATTTGAACATTAAATGTGTTATGTGATACACATGTCATCTGTGGACTATGAAACTATGTATGAAGGTTCATATATATGGATTGTGAAGTTTCAAGGTGGTCTAAAGCATATTCCAAAAGACAACGTTTATTTAAATAGTTTAATTCGTCCAGACCAAAAAAAAAAAAAAGTTTAATTTACGTAAATTAGAATTTGTCTATAGCTAAATAAGAATTCATTGTACAACTTAACAATGTTTCTCTCCACTAATTAAGTTCCTTATACAGGAAAAAAAAGACTAGCATATAAGTAGGCATATATCTTGGAGAAAAATGTGGTAAGTTCACGATGAAAACTTTTGTGAGCGTATTTAATTATCATTATCTAATAGTACTGTAAATCATTAAAGTAAAGAGAATCATTGTAACGACAAGAATGATTAGTGTACAATGTAAAGGTAATATGATAGTATTGTCGCGTAAACCGATTAAAACATTTACACTGTTTTGACTCATAATTACGTTTAATTAAGGGAGACGTTAGACCAAAGCATCCAAAGATAACTCAGATTTAATTTTCGAAAATAAAAAATAATGATAGAGTGGGTCCAAAACTGGTTTCATATCTCCCATACTTTTGCAGGTAACACGAAAATGGAACACAACATGTCTTTTTCCGGACAAATATAGTTCTCCTCTAACGGTAATATTTAAGTTACCGTTCGTGAATATTGTGTAATCATTGTAGAAATGTAGGGTTTGGACCTATTCATGAATCGGATTAAAAAAATTTTGACAGTATCCCAAGAAGATATTTCAATCAATAATGCAAACACTTTTTTGTTTTTGCTCAACACAGTCATTCATATCTGGAACTAGTTTCCCACCACATGACTTGGTGTTTCCCTGGCTTTTGCATGTATGTTTTGATATCCTATTTAAAGTGGTTAATAAAAATAATTATGATGAAACATTTCGGATTTAACTCTACAATTACGAAAGTTAAAAAAAATTATATTCTCCCAATAGATTTATTTATTTAGAGCACTTATTATTGTATAGTTTAGTGGTTATTCATAAATCTGGTTAATCAACACTAATGATATAAAAAATATGCTGCAACTAGATATCGGTGATTCGAGGCAAACATTTTACTCTTTTCTTTCTAGATACTTTAGGCTAATCATCTTACTAGTAAATCAAAACTTTATGTCAATTCTTACTAGATGAGCTTCCCACTTTTTAATTTGCTGAGTAAAGTTAATGTCGCAATAACTACAAAGTTTAAGTATACGTATCACACTTACAATGTTGTAACACTAAAGAAATATATTTGTTTTTTGAGTGAATAAAGTAAACATCTGGCGTATCAAATTATCAATTAGAAGAAAAATGGAAATAACCACAATATTTTTTACTCTGTAAAAGTTATAATAGATCGGACTAGTGATTTACAAACGATATCAATAATATTAAAATGGTACAAAATAGAGGTAACTGATAATCGTAAATAAAAACTGAAGATAAACTGATAATACCGCATATCAATGCAAAGTTACCAATGCAATCTAATGTAACGAAAGTAACAAATTGATTTAGTAACTAATGATGTAGGCCTCATTTCGTTAGATTTTGAAAAAATGAAAAAATAAATAAATTATATTAAAAAAATTATTACATCACACTCGAAAGCGTGAACTACTGAACTTTGTGCTATAAATACACCCATTTCATAATATCAATTCATATCACTAACAAAAAACAAAAAATGGGGTTCTTAGGTAAGAGTGTATTGGTAAGTCTAGTAGCACTTTGGTGCTTCACTTCTTCAGTCTTCACTGAGGAACTCAGCCATGTGACTCAAACCCCAACTCCAGCTCCTGCACCTGCTCCTTACCACCATGGCCACCACCACCCACACCCTCCTCATCACCACCACCCTCACCCTCACCCTCACCCTCACCCACCAATGTCTCCTCCAACCAAACCTCCGGTTAAGGCCCCGGTTTACCCTCCTACCAAAGCTCCTGTTAAGCCCCCGGTTAAGCCAGCTACCCCACCAGCCAAACCCCCGGTTAAGCCTCCGGTTTACCCTCCAACTAAATCCCCAGTCAAGCCCCCTACTAAACCCCCGGTTAAGCCAGTTTCCCCGCCAGCCAAACCCCCGGTTAAGCCTCCGGTTTACCCTCCAACCAAAGCCCCAGTTAAGCCCCCTACTAAACCCCCGGTTAAGCCAGTTACTCCTCCAGCTAAACCTCCGGTTAAGCCACCAGTTTACCCTCCAGCTAAGCCTCCGGTTATGCCACCGGTTTACCCACCGAAGTTTAACCGTAGCCTAATCGCCGTTAGGGGTATAGTTTACTGCAAAAGCTGTAAATACGCTTCTTCCAACACAGTCTACGGTGCTACAGCAGTCCAAGGTTCGAGATTTTTTCTTCATTTTACTACTGTTTCTTTCACTTTCACTATTTATATTTCATATACACTCTTAAATATATACCTCAGTTATACGATCTCTTAAATAACTCTGCATTGGCATTAATTCAATACTGTTTTTTTTTTATAATATTTTTACAAATGTATACGTATTTGAACATCAAATCATGACGCCAACTTCGAAAAATTAATTCAAATTTCAAAACGTTACAATCTCGGTACTATATTAGTCCATGTTTCGAAAAAGGTCAAAAAAAGGAGAGTGACTATATACACTCCTGCACTCATAGGTCACTGTCTTTTACAGTCTGCCCCATAAATTTCACTACTCGAAAAATAATAATTAAAAATAAACATATTTATCAAATTTTATAAAACAAATCTAATGAAAATATATTAATATTTCATTATGGTTTGAGCAGGTGCTGTAGTGAGACTAGTGTGTAAGAGCAAGAAGAACATCATCTCCGAGACAACGACCGATAAGAACGGATACTTCTTGTTGTTGGGTCCAAAGACAGTAACGAACTATGGTTTCAGAGGATGTCGTGTGTATTTGGTGAAATCAAAGGACTACAAATGCAACAAAGTCTCAACGCTCTTCGGTGGAGATGTCGGTGCTGAGCTCAAGCCAGAGAAAAGGCCTGGACAATCTAAAATGGTGGTCAACAAGCTCATCTATGGTGTCTTTAACGTCGGTCCATTTGCCTTTACCCCGGCTTGCCCCATATGAAGATGGTTACTATCTTGATTAAGTTATGTTCATGATATTGTTATCTCGTGTTCCAAAAGAGTGAAGAGAGTTTAAGTGTTTGTTTAGCTAGTTCTTTAAGTTGAATGCTTGGGATTTTAAGATGTGTTTTTTAAGTAACGTTTTTTAAAATTTCGTCTGAATAAAAATAGCACACAGCTTCAACATGATTCAATCTTTTAACATTGAGATTAATCACTAAAATGAGATGAGTCCATTACAACACATTGTACGGACAATTCTTATTTATTTTAATTTGATCAAATCAGAGTAGTAAAAAATAATTACGCTGCAGACAAAACAAATATGATTACAGAGAATAGTGATAAGCTCGAAAGGAAGAAGGAATCATCGAATGGGTTTTCTAGTCGAGCCTTGGATTGCGAGAAAAATCAGCTGCGAAATTGTCGGCCACGAGGCTGACATTGTTTATTTCCCATCACATCTCAAAGTTTGAAGGGACAAAATAATTCAACATACTAAAATAAAGTCAGAGTTGATTGATTCGCTGAAATTAGAGAAACAAAAATAAATGATTACTGTAATTAATAAGAAAAGTATTATGGTTTGTGGCGGGATTTTTTTTCAATTCTATCGAATTTCAAATCCAAACTTTTGGTTAGGAACATACGGTTACAACAAAAATAAAAGCTTACGGAAAATATTGAAATCCGCATAAACTAACATTCACAAGGCAGATAAACCTAAAACCCAAATAAAGAAAACAATAACTAAAGATTAACTAGTAATAAATCCTAAAATCGAATAAGAATTGATCTCAAAGAACCGAAAAAGCATCATTCCTCTTTGTCCTCATTTGAAACTTAGTAGATTTATGAAAAGACAAATTGGCTTAATTCCGGATTATTGAGACCTCATAAAAGAGAAGAATCATCAACAAACCCGATATCGGAAATCAATAAGACTGGTACTCGAATAAAGCAAGTTAAACAATGCAAAGCATGATCATATATGATCTTGAATTCTTATAGGAGGAAACCGACAAATTAGCCTATCAATTTCACCAACTACCAGAGCGGAATGATGCATATCGACATATTGAAGGCCATGAGATAAACACCCCCAAACAATTAAAAACTCCAAACCAAAAAAACTAAAACCAACAACTAATAAAAACAATCTTCGGAGGATCATTCACTAAAACAAAGATGGAGACTTTGACCCTATACAAACACCTAAGAAACCAAACCAAAATCTTTCTACCTCACCAATGAGACGATATTAACTTGTTGACGCTAAAAAGATATATATATACACAAAAAAGCATTGAAGGAATCGAGGATTCAACCCGATCAAGCGAAAACCATAGGATACAAACAGTGGTGGGGCAGACACTGGTAAAACTAACAAACCGTCAAAGATCCACTGCTCCAAGAAACATCAAACCAAGCAAACACTATTGTGAGATCTAAGCTTCTAATAACGTAAAAAGGAAGAAGACGGAGAAGGAGCAACGACACCAGTGTTTTGGGAGTCATCGATCGCTGTTCTCCAGATTGGAGGTGGTGGGGCTAAGGTTTCGACTTTTGCGGCGCTTAACTTTCTCGAAAGAAGGGAAAACTTTTTATTGAGAAATATGTACACATGAGCTTGTACCGAGACAATTTAGTGATACATTTCTTTGGCCTACTTTAATATAAATTAAAATTTACTTCCTTAGTTCCTTACTCATATATTTTTCGGATATGTTTCATTGTTTTCCCAAAAATAGATATTTTAAGTTTTGTATGCAAATTTTATTAACCAATAATATGAATTACAAATGTCAAAAATATTAAATGAATTTATGGAAATACTACTAGTATAAATGTTATAGAAAATTGTTTAGTAGCAAAAATTATAAATTTATAATTAGTTTTTTTTAACACTCTCACATTTATAACTACTTATTAAACATTTTTAAAAAAATTATTATATAGCTTTTGCGATAGATTATTCAGAACTGATCAAAATAATGGAAGATTTAGAAGATTTGCCAGCCTTTTCGACCTTCATATAGAATTTCATAAGACTCTAGTTTTTCTCGTTATCTTTAATTCTCGTTCTCTCGATTTCAAAGTAGATTTTCTTGTTGGTATTACTCAAAGGTTTTCTAGTGATCTTTCTTTTGTAAACACTGCATTACTTTTTTGGTTGACCCCATTGATTCATGAATGAGTAATTTTGTTAAAAAAAATTTGATAAAATTTATTTAATTATTTACTATTATTTTTTATCAACAATTGGATCGACAAGCCCTGATCCATAGCCTAATGTCCACCTCTAAAATACGTTTTTAAGCTATCATAATGCAGCGGGTAGGAATCGAACCCTGGTGCCAAGTCATTAGCTGGATCATCCTGTTGGAGATTGAAGGTGAAAACCTGCAAAACATATACAACTAAAACTCAAGTTGCAGAGGCGAAGAGCTTGTCTCTGAACTTGAGAGATTAGACCACCAAATTCTCTGTGTAAAATCTTCAATGGTGAGTTTCCTCTGCCCTCAAATCTTTTTTCACAGAAGATAAGAGGTGAGATGCTCAACCATTAAAACCGAAACAAGAATGAAAGAGAATCTGTCAAGAATCAAAACAAGAAAGTTCAATCTATAAAGTAGAATCAATTTATCCCAGAATGATGAATTGATTTTTGTGTCTACTTCTCTTAGCTTGTAGTCTCTGAATCTCTCTCTTCTTTCAATCCACTTTTTGGTTCCATCCCATTTGCTGCCTTGATCATTGAATCTTATACTGATAAAGATTACCAATCAATTTGTTTTAACAGAAAGAAATGTCGGTTTAATGTTATGGGCTTTTTTTATGGATTCATTCTTTGACAATTTTTTTTTGTCAACCTTACTCTTATAATTGTCAACCCATATTCTAAAATCTCTGTTTTTCCTTTCCTTTGCATCTAGAAGGAATCGAACTCTGGTGCCTGAGGAAAGCTAAAGTGACCACTACCACTGGGCCACACGTCCTCGACATTCTTTGACAATTTATCCTTTACAATAAGGCTCATATTTTTGAAACAATTCCAACACATTCTAATCAACAGATTGAGAGCAAGTCAGCATTAATTATTTATTTAAGAATAGAAAAACATTATCTATTATGATATTACATCCGAAAAGCATACAAAACTATGTAGTTACCATTAGATAATAAAATTTAAAGTACCGTTTTCTACTTATTAAAACTCGTAACTATATTATGAATACATTATTAATCTTTCGGTAGAGTAATAATCATTAACAAAACTGTTTTCTTTGAGATTCATGTGTGGCAGCTGCAATTACATGTGAATAAGATAATTTATTGATGTTGAATGCATGACATCTGGACAATCTTATACCCAAACATATAGACATGCTTTAGCTTATCTCCTTTAACCTCAAATTCCAAATGATTGATTGGACATACTTCAAGTCAATACGACGAGTCATTCATTATACGATTACATCATTTTCGTTCTAAATTCATTTTAGCAGGATGTTGATAATGAATATTTTGTTCATGACACTCATAATACCACTTGGTCAAAATTCTCCTAATTGTCTCAAGGTGGCATATAATTGGCTAGGGGAATGAATAAGAAGTTTGATATAAATTGGGTTGGACTGAAAATTATTAACAAAATATTGATTGCTGTGATAGTATTTGATCATAGGAAGAAAATACAATTTGCAAATTTGTGTTTTGAAAAATTACATTGGAAAGATTGTGAAAATTTAGGATTCCGTGGTTGAAAATCCATTAAAAATAAATTTAAATAGTTGGTTTTGAGTAGTACACGTATTCAAAATTATTTTATTTTTATAAGATTTTTCATCTTAATTGACTTATATTTCACCAAAAAATTATAATTAAATAACATTATGTAGTCATGAAAAAGAAATATATTCCAACAAAAAAATTTCAACAAGAAACAGTTGCAAAAACTCCATTAATTTCAACATTCAAATATATATATATATATATGATGAAAATTTCTGCAAATGAAATAACAGTGTACAATAATAGTACATATTGCTAGTGAATGACATATATAATATAGATCTCATTAAATGAAAATAACTTAAAATTTATAAAAGTTACATCAAAATTCTATTAAAATTTAAATTATAGAAGAACAATAAATAAAACTTTTTCTGATGACAAAATTGTCAATACATATTAATTATTCATTTAATCAATGAGTGAGCCCAAAAAATTAAATCATGTAAAATCTTTAATAATCAATCAATTCTATACTATTAAAAGAGAATGCATTTTAAGAAATTAACTTAAAGTTTGCAAAAATTTACAGCAAATATAATTGCAATTTTCATATTAAAAAAAAAAGAATCTCATTAATTGCAAAATCGTCAACACATTTATTTTCCAATTAAGTAATGGATCATCCTACAAATCTCCATCTATCAATTTGAGCATTTACAATTATTCAATTCAATTAATAAAACATTATCCACAAATATAAGTCCATAATCGTATTCAGTACTATTAATTATATATATATATATATATTTGTTATGTATCTATATTGCATATATATTTATACTTCCAGTAATCAATCTTGTTTTGGATTGATATTTCTAGTGATCTCCTCGCACATTTTTTAAAATCTCTCAGTTCGCTGAGCTCATGTCGGCGTTCAAAGAGCGTTGTACGAAAAAAAATCAATATGTATCTGGTCTGAAATATGGAGTCCACATAAAATTTGTGTCTCTTAATATAATAGAGCTCAAAAGTTTGCAAAAGGTTAGACCTCCAATAACATATAAACAATTATAAACTTAATTATTAGTTACTACATCCCCAATAACATGAAATTCTTAGAACAACAAAAAGAACAAGAACAAATTTCTAGTATATTAAGCTTATATTCTGGTAGCAAAATACCAATATGTATCCAAATTTGTTAAACTTGTTATCAATAGTTTGATAAAAACCCAAGGTAATATGGAATAAAACAAACTATATGAGACACGGCCCAAACAAATGCACAGTCAATGAAAGTGGGTTTCTAAGCTCACACTTTTTTTTGTAACAACTTAGAACCTTATAAAGATTAAGAAAGCCCAATGAATACAAAAGCCCAATGTTCCTTTATAAAATAAAGAGATTTTGGATATGTTTAGATTTGTATACTACTTATTAGTAATAGTCAAACCTAATGATTATTAGATTTGTTTCCAAAGAAAGCATTCATGTCTGGACACGTATACTTACATCAACTTGACCTAAATATCATTTCAAGTAATATTAATTACATTGACCAAAAGGTCACAAAATGTCCCATTCATCTAAAACATCATTTGCCTATTGAGTTCAACGATTTTCCTAAGGAAATTAAATGTTCTTAGGGAAATTACATAATTGTTTGGACTTATCATCATTTGTTACGAAGACTCAAAACACCAAATGAGTGAAACATACGACGGCGCGTGAATTTCACTCGCGAGGAAAAAACACCTATAAATTTAATATCAAAAAATAAAAAAGAAAGAGCCAATAGCGCCCACCGAAAACAAATTTCTAACCGAACCAAATAACAAAAGCTTAAGCAAAAAAATAAAAACACAATTTGTCTATTTCTCTCTCTTTCCAAAGCTCTCTCTGAAAATGGAGAATTCACCGAGATACAGAGAAGCGAGGAATCTGATTCCATCGCCGAGAGGTCATACAAGTTGCTGCAGTATGAGTAGTAGCAGTGAGGGTAACAAACCACCCACAACTCCGACCCGACAAGTTACAACAAGATCCGAATCCGGTAACCCATACCCGACAACTTTTGTTCAAGCTGATACTTCTTCATTCAAACAAGTTGTTCAGATGTTAACCGGATCCTCCGACAGACCCAAACACGGTTCATCTCTTAAACCAAACCCGACCCATCAACCCGACCCAAGATCCACTCCTTCTTCTTTCTCAATCCCACCTATCAAAGCCGTACCAAACAAGAAACAATCTTCTTCATCAGGCTTTCGTCTCTACGAGCGTCGTAATTCAATGAAGAATCTCAAAATCAATCCATTAAACCCGGTTTTTAACCCGGTTAATTCCGCTTTCTCGCCTCGTAAACCGGAGATCCTCTCTCCAAGCATTCTCGATTTCCCGTCTCTGGTTCTCAGCCCGGTTACGCCTCTCATACCCGACCCGTTTGATCGATCTGGGTCATCTAATCAAAGCCCTGAGGAGCTAGCAGCAGAAGAGAAAGCAATGAAAGAGAAAGGCTTTTATTTACATCCATCTCCAGTGACTACTCCGATGGATCCAGAGCCTCGTCTTCTTCCTCTCTTCCCTGTTACATCTCCTCGAGTCTCAGGTTCTTCATCAGCTTCTTCTTCTTCTTAAAAAACCCTAATTTTTATCTTTAGTCAATTTTTTTTTAATCAGTTGTGATCCTTAATTATATATTATAATGGGAATTGAGTTGAATCTCGATGAGAATTTAATACGAGGAAAATTTGTAATGCCAATTCGTGATTTCATATCTTTACTTCAATTGTATTAAATCTCTCTATATGATGGTTTTTATTGATCTGATTGCTCATATTTGGTTGCTTTCTTACTTCATTATTGATGAGTTTACAATCAATTGTGCAAATCTAGTGAAATGATCAAAGTGTTTTGTTTAATTATACTATTTGAATTGTTAGTGCATCCTACTCTTGTTTTGTCAGTAAACAAATGATGAATGAGATTGGTCTAAAAGAGAACCAAAATGGTCCAAACTTCTTTTGCTAAGGATTGATGAAAGGGGTCACAAGGGAAAGTGAGCGGAAAAATACAAAAGGATTTTATTTTTTTATTGAATGATAATACTATTCTTCTTCTTTTATCCTTAGAAAAAGGAGAACACAAATTGAAAAATAAGAGTAAAATTTAGATAGAAGAAACAGAAAGAGTGGGGCTTAGCTGTCTAAAGAGAGAGTTTTAATGAAGGGGTAAAGAATCTTTTGATTTCATTTTCATTATTTTGATAGGTTTTTGATTTGACCTCTTTTACCAAAGCCTAATCAATTGTAACAATAATATAATTTGGTGTTGATAGTGTAAAATTTAGTTTTGGTCATTATTGGGTATAATAATATCTTGAGTCAAAAGTGGACTTAGTGGAATATGGATCGAGGTAATGGGCATATAATAATGGTCCCATTAGTTAAAACCAAGTTGCTTTCACTTTTAGTCTTGGTAAGGAGGATTTCAAAAAATTATAAGGGTGAACTTTAGGTTATAGATCAGGTCTAAGATTTTAAGGATGAACTTTAAGCTATGGTGACAAAAAAAAAAAATCTTAGTCAAAAGTTTATAAATTAGGTTTGTTTGAAACTTTCAAAAATCGGTGATTTAATTGGTTACAGAAAAGAGACGTGGTCTATAGAAGCATTAAATAATTAATTAAATAACTAATTATCATTGAATGGTCTTTGATGACTAAATTAAATTAAACTTGACTCAATCTTCGACTCTATCTCTTTCTCTCTCTAAAAGGAAGAGAATTTTCATGTGCAGAGAGTTGAAATTGAGGGCCCACTTCCACTATTAGTGGTGCAACTGAGGTTGACCCATTTTTTTAATTTTTCTTTTTCTTTTTATATAAAAATAATATCCTAATTTATAAGATATTTCTTTTTTCACATTTCGGTGAAACTATTGTTATTCATGTATTTTGACTGGAAATCTTACCCACTAAAATTCAATCCGGATTTTCTGATGGTGTCGTACCTAAATTCGTTATATGTATATTAAGTATTAGATGACCAAAAAAGCTCCTCTTTTTCTATGTAAACAAATATTACTATTTTCAGAACATATTCTAAAACCAAAAAAAAGCGTTTGTAAAATCCTTTTTTTCCTTGGAATAAAAAAACTACACTTTATTTTGTAAACATAGAAATTAATAAACTTTTTTGTGGTTTTGAAATTAAAAGCAATAAAAGAAAAGTCAAAAAAGTAATAGAGATGTGGTGTGAATAGCAATAATGTTTTCCAAGTTAGGTTCTCATAACACTTCAAAGTCTTCATTGTCTTTATTGTTTTCTTTTTTCTCTTTAAATTTTAAATATTGATGACTTTAGGAAAAAGACCATACAGTGCTGAATGAAGTAGTAGTGCAGGTGGGTCTTGTGACCATGAAATTACTAAACATTTCCTCAGACAAACAAACAAACAAAATACTTTATCTTCTTTAGAAAATAAAAGGAACAGCAAGTAATTGAGTCAGAATGGGCCTAAGTGTAAGAAGAACATTAGATGTTTTCTATGTTTCTCTTTATTGCCCATGAACTTCAAGCTGTTTTGAGTACGATCTGTTGAATTACTCTCCACTCTATCTATATAGGTCACTATTTTTATTTTCTATCTTGGACAATAGATCAACAAAATGTAAATAAAATTTAAAGTACAATTCCGAATTTGGTATAAATGGGGTTGGTTCTAAACCTTACGGATTATTTATTATTATGAATTTCTTGTTAGTGTACGTTAAGTTATCATCGCCAATAATGGGGTGATCCATGTCAAGGTCATATATATATATTATGTTAGCTTAGTTTTTTTTTCTTTAATTTTCTTTAATTGATTGGATCGACAAAATTTGATTTATAATTAAAAAAAATTTATTATATAGAGTCTAACGATTATCTGAAATCGAAGTCGAGTAGGAAATACATCAAATATTAACATTCAAATACTTTTCTATGCTAGCTTAGTTTCACTTTGAGATTATATTATATTTTAGTGCTAACTATTAAACAAAGCCAGCTAGTCAAGTTATCTTGTCACTCGTTTCAGTTCCATATTGTTACCCATTTTTAGTTCAGATTAAAAGAAAAAGGATCTAAGTGTTACGTATGAAACACTTCGATTTGTTTATGTAAAGAAGTGTTTGTATGATATTGAATAAAGTTTGATTTGATATCCCAAATTGTGGACCCTAAATTACTTGTACTCCAAAACTAAACATAAAGGGACAGTTTGGTTTGGGCTAGGGCATGGGCTTTTGTAGTCCAAAGTCATATGGTTTCGTGTTGATACATCCAAAATTCTTTCTTAGTTTTGGTCGTCGTTTCTCTTTAATCTTAGTCTAATCAGTTCGGATCCATAATTAACAATCACAAGTTCTCAACAAAACAAACCAAAGCTCTGCCGCATTTGTTTTGAGATAAAGCGCAAAGGAAGAAATACGATTGTAGAAAGAGGTCCAACATTGGCCCATAATTCTCGTTAAATACTAAAACATCATGATGTATATTAGAGAAACGGAACTTAATTATATGACAACAACAATAACAAAAAGAGAACGATCGATATACCAATGAACCAAAAGCTTATATGCATCATGATGATAATAAATAATTAAAGAAAATAGTAACAAAAAAATCATACGTATAATATAACATAGGATACGTTTAATATCAACGATCAAGAATTTGAAGAATGAAGATAGAACAAACGAACGTACGATAGTAAAATGATGATCAAACTTTCCTCATCATTTAGCAGACCTATAGCAATGCGTAATGGCACTGCAACCACGCCTATAAGGATTATTCCTTTTTCTCTTATTGCAATCGTAGTAAGATCGGCCACGTCTGCTGCAAGGCACATTGTTCTTTTTCATTGCATCATAACCAATGTAACGACGTCCTCTTGCTAATTGACGTCGGTTTGTCTCTGAATCCATTAGAGATTCGAGCTCATCGTCATCGCCTATGCAACCTTGTCCATTGACGCAAGATTTAGTCAATGGATAGGTGGCATTGACGGATTTAGCTACCAAAGCTAAGAACAAGAGACCGGAGATGAATAACAATTTCACACCCATTTTTTTTTAATAAGAATTTTGTTTAAGGTTGATTTGGTTTCTTCTACGCCCTTTCCTTGTTTAAAGGAGAGGGAGATATAGAAGTGAGAGGATTAAAGCAGAAGAACAAATGAGAGATTGGTTTTGGTTGGAGATAAAAAAAAAGGTTAAGACAGATAGAGTTGCGATTTTTTGGTCTTTATTATTTTTATGTGGTCGGTAAATCTGTTACTTCGGAATTGAGGTTTTAGCCTCTTTTTTAGATCTTTGTTTTCTCCATCTTTTCCGGTCGTTGGCTGGATCTAAATTTGTTAAGGCTCTCCTATTTGATAGGCCAATATTCATCACATGCTAATTTTAGCATGCTATTTAACGTTTATTATGAGATTTTTTTTTTTTTTTTGTAAAATATCAACTCCGTAGTGATATGAGTAACATAACGCGTGGATCTATTGGATATTGGATCATATATAGGATGTACGATCATATATAGGATTTTATAGCACTTAGTGTGAGTAGCTCCACGTGCATGTAAACATCTTCAATAAACAAATTTCATCTCTAACAAATCTATTCTTTTGAATCTCGTTAGCATCTATATCAGATTCCTTATATATATCATTGTTATATAATCGATCTGTCCATTTTTTTTAATCTTTGTTTTTCTTTCGCATTAGCTTCCATTAATTAAAACAAAATTTTCAACTATATTTGGAATTGTGATAATGATATAAATAATTGAAAGAACAGAAGAGGAAGATCTTTATGCATATAAAACTACTTTCACTGTGTTCTTCTTGAATATATTGAGACAGCTTGTTAACCACGTAAGAGATATCCGGTCGTGTGAGAGAGAGGTATTGGAGGCTCCCCAAAACGCGTCGGTATTCACTAGCATCAGCTAGTTTCGTGCCAGAGTTGATGGACAATCGTGGATGCGGTGTCATTGGACTTAAGACCGGCTTTGCATAGCATATGCTGCTATGCTAATAGATCCGTAATGTATTTCCTTTGCATAAGATGCATTCCGTTGCTTGTACGTGTCACCTCAATGCCAAGAAAATAACTGAGAGGGCCCATATCCTTAACTGAGAATTTGTCACCAAGGTGGCGAATGAAAGAATCAACGCGGTCTGAATGTGTACCCGTTACCACGATATCATCCACGTAAACCATAACATATACCACAACCGAGCCAGAGTGATAAACGAATACACAAGTGTCCGCTTTGGAGTTGAGAAAACCAAGATCTAAAAGATAGGACTTTAGCTCCTTGTACCACGCCCATGGGGCTTGTTTTAAACCATATAGTGCCTTTCGTAATTTGCACACATAGTGGGGACGATCACGATCAATAAAACCTGGAGGTTGTGTAACATATACCTCGTCTTCAAGAGTGCCTTGCAAGAAAGCATTATATACATCACATTGGAGAATCACCCAATTTTTACTCACAGCTATATTCAAGAGCAATCATATAGTTGTTGCCTTGACTACAGGACTGAAGGTTTCGCCATAGTCTTTGCCATACTCTTGATTGAATCCTCGAGCAACCAACCGAGCTTTTAGGTGTGATACAGTCCCATCGGGATTTTATTTGAGCGTAAATATCCATTTCATATCGATCACGTTTTGACTTGGATGATGGGGAACTAGATCAAACATGTGATTGCGAATGACGGCATTAACTTCATCTGTACATGCTTTTCACCATTTATCATGTGCAAGAGCTTGAGTTATTGTCCTTGGTTCTGTGTCATCAAGAATCACAGCAAAGAGATTCAGCTTGCGTGTTGGCTTTACAATCTTGTTCTTGGCTCTTGTCATCATGTGATGAGTGTTGGTATCTTGAGGTGGTGCAGCCGCAGCAATGTGTTGTGGTAAGGGCTGAGGTTCATCATCATGCGCAAGCGTATCTGCAACAGAAGGAACCAGAGAGTCAACGATACCTGGGTCCACAGTTGGTGAAGGATTCACCGGTGGGGAAGGCAGTGGTGATGATTTAGGTGGAGTCTCAAGCAAAGGATCTAAACTCGAGGACTCCACACGCTGTGACAACGAAGAGCAAGACTGTATACATGAACGAACCAGTACTGGTATGGATAATGGATGTGAGTTTTTTAGCGTATCTACAGGTGGTTGTGGCGGTGAAAGGACTGTTGGTTTGAATGGAAAGACAGTTTCAACGAACTGAACATGCTGAGAGGTGTAAACTCTTCCAGTTTCTTGATGTAGACATAAATATGCGCTTTGGTATTGAGAGTAGCCTACAAAGATGCAGGGCAACGATCACAGAGCTAGTTTATTTGGTGCATAAGGACGAAGCCATGGGAAGCACAAGCAGCCGAATATCTTCAACTTCAAGTAATTTGGGTTTTGGCAAAACAACTTCTTGTCTGGTGATGTACCATCTAGAATTCTCGTCGGCATGCGATTAATAAGGTATACAGCAGTAAAGAAAGCATAATCCCAATATGAGACAGGCATGACAGCATGTGTTAGGAGGGAGAGACCAGTTTCGATGATGTGTCGATGTTTTCTTTCGGACACACCATTATGCTCCGGTGTGTGTGGTGGAAAGGTAAGGTGAGCAATTCCATGTGTTGCTAGATACTATCGGAGTGCAATGTATTCACCACCGTTATCTGAGTATAAGGTTTGGATGTTTGTCTTGAACTTGTTCTCAACTAGAGCTTTGAAAGTGAGAAACGTTTCTTGAACATTTGATTTTGCTTTGAGGGGATAGAACCAAGTATATCGGGTATAATGGTCTACGAAAATGAAGTAGTATTTATTGTTGGTGGTGGAGACCGTGGGAGATGTCCACACGTCGGAGAAGATGATTTCGAGTGGTTTGGTGGAGATAATGGTTGTCTTAGAGAATGGGAGTTTGTGTGTTTTGTTGAGGAGATAATCTGAGCAAAAGAAATCTTTATTCATAATATCCGAAACTGGTAAAGAGTAATCTGAAACAATAGTTTTTAAAAGAGAAAGGGAAGGATGACCGAGTCTTGAGTGCTATAAAGTAGTTGTGGCTTTAGGTGTTGGTGTGGCGAAAAGAGATGCAATGGTGATGGTGAAATTCGGCCATGTATACAAGTCTTGTTCAGCTTTGTCGCGGAGTAATGGGGTTCCCGTTTGAAGATCCTTCACCTGAAACCATGACGGAAAGAATTCCACAGAAACTTGATTAGCACAACGCAGTCGTTTCACCGAGATTAGATTTTTATGTACTGAAGGAACATAAAAGGTATTAGTCAATTTAAGTTTCCGAGTAGGAGTAGGAAGAAGCACTAAACCCGTGTGAGAAATCGGTATGGTGGATCCATCAGCAATGGTGACATCTTCCCCACCATTATATGGTTGATGAAGGGAAAGATTATTCAAGTCGACTGTAAGGTGGTGTGTGGCACCACAGTCAAGCACCCAGTTTTGAGGATTGTAGGGTTGATTCACAGCGATGTTCGCACGCGGCTACCATGATGATGTAGGAGAAGAAGTCGATACTTGTTGCTGAGTTGTGTGAGAACACTGACGAGCGTTGTGACCAAACACACCACAAAGTTGACATTTGCCTTGATAACCACGGCTATACCGATTGTCAGGTCGAGTGTGTGGCTGTTGTGAATACGGTTGCTGTGGCGAGGTAGGATAAGACTGAGACTGATTGTTTCTTTGTTGATTTCATGACTGTGACTGATTCCAGTTGTTGTTGTTCTGATAAGCAGCATTTGCCGAGATAGGAAGTGTTGAATTGGAAGTGATGGATGCGAGTTTGAGTTCATGATTTATTAACTTTTCATGAACTTCGGTAATAGAAGGAGACGTATCTCGAGATTCAATCTGATCCACCACTGTCTTGTAGTCATTGGAGAAACCTTCAAGGATATGTTCGATTTTGTCTTTGTGGTCTAGAGGCTTACCGAGGAGTGCGAGTTGATCAAATAGTGTGGTGAATCCTTTAGTGTATTCATCAATCGATCGTGATCCTTTGACCCAGTTTTTAATCTGTTGGCGAATTTGTTTCAGATGGCCCCTGCTAGGTTTAACATATGTGGCCGATAGTGTTTCTCAAATTTCAGCACAAGTTTTGGTGGTGGCAAGAATCGGCTGAAGTGGGTTAGAGATAGAACCGAGAAAAGTATTGTAGAGGAGTTTATCGTGGAAGTAATGATGGTTAGAGGAGGTGCCATGATGGTACCATCAAGGAGTGCGTGGACTTGGCTGTACCACATGAGAAAATTGGATGAATTCAGCTTGGTTACATTCGTCATATTGACGTTGAGAAGAGTTGTGGTTTCTGCAGCTACAATTTCGTTCGAGGTGGAAGGAGAGGTCGGATTGGCCATTGTAGGGTTCGAAGAATTTGAAAAAAAAATTTGATTGGCGGCTTAGAGAAAAGAGACCGATGGCTCTGATACCATGTAGGTTTAGAAGCTGATCAAATCTTATTAATCACAAGTTTTACATATATATACTAATACAAGAGACCTAAACGATGATATAAGTTTTTACAATAATAGCCTTTACTAATCTTGTCTATAAATACAACTAATTTTAAAACCAATTACGTAGAAATTAAAGGAAACAGAGGAAGAAAGTAGTCGTGCGACTATTATTATAGTCACTGTTATACTTAGCGTCATCGGTGACACCATCAATTCTTCGTTAAAAGAAACACAGCGACTCCTTTTCTTCTTTTTTACTATGTCTTTTTTTTTATAATAATGTGTAAAATTTGATCGCCACTTGTTGTCTACTACAAAAAAGTTCACATTGATAGCAGAGTGTCATAACACGTTTTGCTATACAGCTATTGTAGATTTGTTTTTATTTTTTTACTATAAGATAGCATTTAATACATGCTAAGACTAGTTTTACATTGAGCGGGAAAGGAAAAACATTTATTCCGCCAACACTTACTAAAATTCATGACTTTCATCTTGTTCCCTCTCATTTCCCCTCTTTTGCCAAAAACCCTAAAAATTTAGAACCTTCTCTCATACCAAAAAATCTCCTCACATTCACTAACTAACCTTCCCACCAACATTATTGTTAGTTTTCCGTGATCACCACCATCATCGCAATCCTCAAATTTGAAAAATTTCTCTGATTTGAGCTCAAGTCGATGGCAAGTATCTTATACCCTTTCATTCTAAATTTCGTTATATCTCTAGCTTATGTAAGTAAATTTTTTTTTGTATGAAGTTTCGATTAAGCTTTCTGAATTTATTAGGCTTGTTGATGAGTTTAACTCTATGAGAATATTACCTGAGAGTTGATAGAAGGCTCTCCTTTAGAGCTTCAATCACACAACTTTGGCTGGTACGATTTCTCTTGGTTCTAATCTTAGCTCTTTTCCTTGTACAATTTCTCTTTGTTTTCTATTGTATTTGCAAAAACAAATTCGCAAAGTTTGAGGTCATTGGCAATTGGTTTTAATGTAAGATGACTTGAAAAGTAATAGAAGATTTGTGTGATAAGCTCTTGCACTAACGAGACTTTAGTCTGAGTCTTTAAGGTTTTCTGAATCTATGTGTTTTGGTGTTCTTGTTTAGATGATGGATGTGACTAAACCATTTAATTGCAGGAGAAGAGAAGGTCGAAATGAATTTATATGATAATGCTTAGCTTTTACGTTGATATAAGAGGTTAATTTCTAATATTCAATTTTGGGATGAATGATAATGTTGGAGAGAATTAAGTGAATATGCTCTGTTGTTTGTAAAATGATTCATATACGATTATGTCTGCAAATTTCTTTAACTGATGAGTTTCTTTATATTTATTTGGAGTTCTACATTTGTTTTTATTTCTTTGTATCGAGGGTACATTTTGGATCACAGGTGTGTGATTGTATTGATGAAATAAATATATGATTGACTTCGTAGAAGAATAATCTTAGTTTTAATCTGGTATTTCGATATATGACCAACAATTTTGCAATGATATTCACTATTAAATGTGCTTGAAGAGGCATAATATGCTTGATGTTACTAAAGGGAGTAATTGGCTTTCAAATATTATGTCACAAGCATCTTCTGTGAGGTTGATTTATTGGATTATGCATGTGGGTTGGGAAAGTTTATGATTCCTCACTAACTCTTCGCAGCATTAATCAATCTAATTACTTCTACAATGTTGGGTGGACAAAAGATCTTTGACAAGTAATTGTTCATATCGATTCTCAATTCCCTAAGGCTCCTTTGTTTGCTTTTGGAACAAGCATTGATGTCAATGTTCTTGTATATCTTTACTTCTGCCTTAGATTCTATTAGTTTGCATAAAACATTTGGAAAATATGTGGTAGCCAATGCTTGTTTTCATGGTATAATGTTTCACACATTTGATATATTGCTACATTAAAATTGATACACCTCTTATTGGAATTATTGATGTGTGTTTTCCTTGGGATCTTTTGGCCAGTAGATCCTGGCATCAACTCTAACTACATACCGTGATATTGCTACGAGACTCCAGCTAGTCTCATCGAGTCAGGTAGAAACGAACAACGGAAGAACTACATTCTGTATTGAATATTCTATTTGCATGTTTTCATATACAGCAAGCATTGCAAGATTTGTGAAAAATGTGTGGACCGTTTCGATCATATCTGCAGAGTATTGAAAAGAGTTGCCTACATTTTCATGATTTACTTTGTTTTAAATTTCTCATTTTGTTTGTGTTTGAACTTTTGTAGTGGCTAAACAACAACATTGGCAAGGGAAAATACCAAAAATTCTTCAGCCTAATGGTATCAGTTGCAGTTTCAGGATTAGTAGATGAAAAGACGGAGGAAGAGATGGAGGCGCTTCCTTGATGTGAATCGTTTGGGGAAAAGTGTGATTATGAACAATGGAGCTACAAGTGAGCATCAAGAGGCTCTGTTTTGTATATATTTGTGCCACTTTATTGATGGCATTAGAGATTAGGTTCTTGTGCAAAATTTTGAGCTTCTTGCATCACTCTTTTTTGTTTATTTGTTCAACTTCATCGTCCAAATAAAATCTGTATATTTGCTAACGGTTTGACATGTTATATTAGAGATTATTTTATAAATATTATCTTTTATCATATAGAAAAGAGATACAAAAAAATATAAAATATATACATATAAAAAGACATAAAATTTAAAGACCAAATTTTGTTCCATATCTAAAAACATAAATTTAATGATTTAAGAGATAAGTTTTTGTTCTATATATTAAAATATAAAATTTTAAATAAAAATATTACATAATATTAAGTATGCAAATTGTTAAACAAATATATGTTAAAGTATATATTTTTTCTTTCATCTATTGTTTATAACTTTATATCTTTTTTATATTTTGAGGGTTAGACTTTAGAGTTTAGGGTTTAGACTTTAGGGTTTAGGGTTTAGTTTTAGGGGTTCAAGAGTTAGAAATTAAATTTACATTCTATATTCACAAATTACATGTGTCTAGAAATTTGTTATTAATTTGTTGTCGAAAAAGTTATTTGATTTTCTTAAAACATAAAAATTATTTTTTTGACAAAATACATAGTATCAAGTGTTCAAAGTATTAAGTATATGTATCTTGTATTTTTTCTATAGTTCATATCTCATAATATTCTTATACATATTAAATTTACTTTATAATTTTTAACACCCATAAAATTCAAAAATTATGTTCTAAATTAAATGACTTAACTAATTATAATATTTTCATAATTGTTTAGTTTTAATAATTAAATGCATTAAACAAGAAATTGAAAATGAAAATAATTATTTTGAACAAAAAGAACCAATAGAGAATGAGTATTAGGATCAATCATATGACACAATCTCAGCAATAGAGTTTGCCTTTTAATATAAGATTACATGTGTAACCAGAAAAAATTCTGATTGGCTATAATTATATCACGTGGATCAGAATGTACACCGTTGATAAAAATAAATCAACGGTTCAGACATCTTCATCTCAACCTTAATCAGAGGAAGAACGGTACCCCAATAGTTTCCTACCAAATTCAATAAAAGTCATCTCTATGTCTATCAGAGCCGTTTCCTCTGGTGTTCGCTCAGCCAGCGTGTTTGTTGTTGCTTCTCTCTCCAGATTCGCTGAAGTCCATCAGTGAAGCAAGGTTCTCATTTCTTTTAAATCTTTCGTTATATATTTTGTTTCCATCTCTCATTAATTGGGTTTTGATTTTATCTGGCGTGTGCTTTTGCCTTGTAATTGCATATTTGATATACCACTACAAGAAAAAAGGCCTATTTCCGACAGCCAAAACCGTCGGTTTGCCGTCGGAAAGAACCTTTACCGACGGCTTAGTAACGGGAAACTAGCCGTCGGTTCGGCGTGGTCGGAAAAACAAATTCCGTCGGAATCCGTCGGAAATTTTTCTTCCGTCGGTAATTTCCGACGGATTAACCGTCACTTTCTGTCGGACATTTCCGACGGTATACCGACGGAAGAAAAATTCGTTGGAAATCGTCAGAAATTAACCGACGAATTAACCGACGCATCGTTGTTGTCGGAAAACATCCGTCGGTAATATTACCGACGGAATATAAATTTTAATTTTTTTATAAATAAAATAAAATTTATTTTCGGACAAAAAAATTATAAAATATTAAATTGATTAAGAAAAGAAATTGATAAAAATATTTATTAATT
>OVAX01001293.1:0-48736 GCA_900406405.1 Lepidium africanum | reverse complement strand
ATGGATGCAAGATTAGCTATAATAGAACTATAAAATATGCTAAAATGAATACACATCAGCTGTATCCTTTGAAGCGAAAATCAGACGTCCGTGATCATTTTATCGCCTTCAAACAACTGGTTGAAAACAGATTTCAAAACAAGATCATTACTCTATACTCGGACAATGGTGGAGAGTATGTTGCCTACGTCCATATCTGGCTCTTCACGGCATCTCCCATCTTACCACACCTCCTCATACTCCTCAACACAATGGAGTCTCTGAGAGGAAGCATCGTCACATAGTGGAAACGAGTTTCACCTTATTGTCTCAAGCTTCTCTTCCCATGAAGTTCTTGCCATATGCCCTTGCCACTGCAGTCTATTTAATCAACAAATTGCCTAGTTCAGTACTTGATCACAAATCACCATACCATATGCTATTTGGTTATACTCCCAATTACCTGAAGCTTCGTGTGTTCAGATCATTGTGTTTTCCATGGCTAAGGCCTTACACGTCACATAAGCTTTAACCTCACTCAATTGCTTGTGTCTTTATGGGTTATTCCTTAACTCAAAGTGCATATTTATGCTTGGATTTAACAACTGGGAGAGTCTACACATCACGTCATGTCATCTTCGATGAATCAATTTTCCCTCTTCTGCAATGAAAACTCTGACACCAACGCAGATTGAAGAAATTCCTCCCACCATGGATAACGCAAATGTTGTTGTCCCCCATCAAATAGGACCACTCATACCTGCTCCGCCGCCTCCTACAGCTTCGTCGCCGCCTGCACCAGCTCCGCTGTCACCCCTGAGCTCGGATTCTCACCGGCGCTTGTCACAAGACCAAGCTTCCTCACCGTCGATATCAACGACGTGTGATGTGTCTTTCTCACGTGGATCTGTTTCTGATTTACAAACTAATTCCACATGCCCAAATCCACCACCAGAACCACAAACTGAACCACACTTGCCTGCCCCACCAAGCCCAATTTTTCCCAATTACCAAATCCAATGCCCAACTCCTATAACCCATCAATCATACCCGACAATACCACCTCCTCCTTGTTACCAATATCCACCTCCAAATCGTCGATACATTCTCAAATCACATTGCCACCCATATCCACAAACCTAGAACTGAACGTTACAACAAACCAACACCCAATGAGAACCCGGTCCAAAAACTAGATTACTAAACTGAAAACTAAATTTTCCTTAACCGTCTCCACCAAAACTGTAATTCCCACGACCGTAAACCAGGCTTTGAGAGATAACTTTTGGCAATCAGCTCTGTCTGATGAATTCACTGTTGTTACAAGCAATCACACTTTCTATCTTGTTGATCTTTCTCACGCGAAGAATGTGATGCCAACTAAATGGATTTTCACACTAAAGTATTTGTCTAATGGTGATTTGAACAGGTACAAGGCGAGAATTGTGGCTCGTGGGTTTAATCAGAAACATGGATAAGATTACTCGGAGACCTTTAGTCTGGTGATCAAGTCTACGACAATTCGTCTTGTGTTAGATATTGCGGTCAAGAAACAATGGCAAATACGCCAATTTGATGTCAATAATGCTTTTCTACAAGGAACACTTCAAGATGAAGTCTTTGTGTCACAACCACCGTGTTTCATTGATCCAAATCACCCTAATCATGTTTGTCGATTAAGAAAAGTGCTCTATGGCCTCAAGCAAGCGCCTCGCGCTTGGTACCAAGAACTCAAGTCATATCTTCTTTCTGCTGGTTTTACAAAATCTGTTGCAGACCTCTCTGTTTATTCATGCTTCTAGGACTGACGTGGTTTATATGCTTGTATATGTAGACGACATCGTTATCACGGGTAATAATACTGCCTTGCTCGAAATGATTATAGCTGATCTCTCTCGCAGATTCTCACTGAAAGACTTAGGTGGATTGAGCTACTTTCTTGGAATTGAAGCTGTTTGAACAAAGAATGGTCTTCCCTTGATGCAACGCAAATATAAATTGGATTTGCTAACCAAGACAAAGTTTATAGACGCTAAACTTGTGACCAAACCTATGGCATCAACACCACGCCTGACTCTCAAAACTGGAGATCCGTTACCTGATGCAAGTGAATATCGAGCCACAGTTGGAAGCCTCCAATACTTGGCTTTCACTTGTCCTGACATTGCATATCCAGTCAATAAGCTATCACAATTTCTCCATCGTCCCACATACATTCACTGGCAAGCTGTGAAGCGTATACTTCGATATCTCGCAGGAACTGTGTCTCATGGTATCTACCTCAGCTCTAAGTCTCCCTTATCATTGCACGCCTACTCTGATGCCGACTGGGCTGGGGACATCCATGACTTCGTCTCCACTAATGCATATGTTCTGTTCCTTGGAAACACACATATTTCATGGTCAGCCAAGAAGCAACAAGGCGTGGCTAGATCATCCACCGAGGCTGAGTATCGAGCTGTAGCTAATACTGCGGCATAATTGCATTGGGTATGTTCTTTACTCACTGAACTCCGAATACAACTCCCTGCAACACTAGTGATTTATTGTGATAATGTTGGCGCCACATACTTGTGTGCAAACCCATTTTTCACTCACATATGAAACATCTTGCTCTTGACTACTATTTTGTTCGAGATAATGTTCAATCAAGAGTTCTCTGTGTAGCACACATCAACACTAAAGATCAGCTCGCCGATGTTCTCACCAAACCCTCGCTTCCTAGACCTCTTTTCCAAGATTAGAGTGATACATCTCCCTCTATTTTGAGAGAGCATGTAAGCCACATATAAAAAGGTCATAATAGTCTAAGTCTTTACCCTAATGTATCTTATATAAATCGTGTGTATATATACTATATCACACTCCGTTAATGAGAATTAAGCTTTACATTTCAGAGGAAGTAGGAAATATTCTGATCTTAAAATAAGACGTAGATATTGTCCGAAGGTCTTTTGTGCTGTCAGTATTAAATTTATTCTATCTTCTAATGTGAACTAATTAAAGACAGTCAAAAGTCTTTTTATCCGAAATAAATGTATTCCGACAACTATTTTTGTTGGTTTGAAAAATGATTGTATTATTTATTGTTAGAACAAGAGTTCAACGAGAAGTGACTTTCCTAGAAAAATCACATGCTATTAAATCAACTATGTATGTTAGATTGATAGTTTAGTTTAGAGTTTTAATAGCGTTTAATTATATAATCGATGAAGGATAGACTTATCTCTAGGGTTTTTTTTTTTTTGTGTTGAAACTTTACAATCATTGACAAAGGTAATTAGACGACAACAATAGAAAAAACAATGATTAGCCGTCACATGATTTATATGAGGATTATTAGCTATAAGAAAATAACATTAGATACAAAAACTACAAAAGATGGCCACGAATTAGGGGAGCATGCATATCTATATGACTATATCAAAAGACGACAAATTTGTTTATATATTTGTATGGACGATGACGCATTGTATCCTTACCACGTCAATCCTAAAACTATAACTTAATTGCATAAATCTCAATATAGTAATAATTATAAGTAAGACTAAGGTGATGACAATGAATTGTACTGAAGTTTACACGACTAATAAAATACAACCAACTCGTTCATGCTCCTGCTACGTGGCTACTCTTATACATTGCGTGCCTTATCCTTAACTTCGGGTAACTAATTCATTAAGCTTTTGGACTAACATTAGTTAATGTTAATTAAGGTAACTTTTAAGAGTCGGTCGACCAAGCATTGACTGACTTTAGTCTTTTTTTAGTATTTCTTTTTACCTTTTTTTTTTGTGACTGGAAAGTGGAAATTAAATGTCAGTGAGTCTACGAAATATTAATTGGCTAGACCAAAAAAGAAAAACAAATGATCCATGTAGAACAAAAAGTTAAACGATATGAATTCCGGATTTTTGATTCCAGTCTTCTCCGGTGTTCAAAATCAAACGTCAATAATACTATATTTAAGATGTAAATCACGATAGATTTAAAATCACAATCTATTAGATCAATAGTATTTGGTTATTTAACTTTTTCGAACAGAGCGTAGTAAATTTCTCAGCGAAAATCGGGAAACCAAATATGTACGCTCTAGTCTAGATTTATTTACCATTGGGAAATCATACATATTAGTTAAAAAGAAAATAACTTATTACCAACTCAATAATATATTCCGACTCTTCTAATGGTTTAATCTCTGATTTTTGCGTATTTAATTTTCCTAATAGTCCAATGCAATTCTTCTTGAGCATTCACATTTCAGTTTAAGACCAACTGAAGTTGATATGGTTTGACTCCAGTTGGTCACACCTACTTAATTACAATGCTAACTTAATGCTAGGGGCTATTGCTTACCGTTCTAATGTGTTTGTGTTTAGTATTTTTCTATATTTCTTGCAGTAGACGCTTGCAAATTTCATTAGTCTAGGATCAAGGACAATGTTTAGCTACAGATATTTGTACTGTTACTGTCTGTAAGAGGACAAACTTGTTTTGAAAACGAACGTATACTCTCTCTTCTTCAAAGTGTTTAGTGGTTTTTTACATATGTTAAAAATGTATTTGCATTTACAAATTTGTTTTCAATAATTGTTTTTAAAGTTTAATCCTTAAAAAAAATTTACCAAAAAAATAATATGTGATTGTAATGCCACGATTCGAACAAGAATAGTCAAAACCTAATTAATGCTTACACATCGTTCACGGCAAAAAAGATATTATAGGATGTATAACTCATCGTAAGGTACGATAAATCCCATTGAACCAGATTTCAATAGATATTATTGGTAAAGTGATGATGAATCATTCGATGATGCAATATAAATTTTCACATTAACGTGTACGTGGAAGAATAGATAGCTATCACGTATATATCAAAACAATTGTAGAGAATAAAAAACTAAACTATTTACCCAAATTCCAGTTAAATAATATAGTCTCTTCGTTATAACTTCACAAAATGTATGAACTAATTTTAGGTATAATAAGCAGAGATCAATTCTAGAGATATCGATTGTGTAATTGTTTAATGATGACGTTTCGAAATTATGCTGTACCAATGTTCGAGCTTGATCGTTGCCTTGACAAACTATGTTTCCCGAATTAATATAGTTTTTGTATCTTAGCATAAACATTTTTAATACAAATGTAATTTCTCAGGTGGACAAGATTTGTATTCAATATTGATTATTAATTACTAAATATGAATTTGCCGGGCACCTACCAGGATGTTTCAAATCTTAGTGCCCTTTAGTTTCCACGTAAATCTCTATGACGCGACAAATCTATGAATCGTGTCACAACTCCATCAATACAATAATATTTATTGCAAGGCTAATTTTGTCATTTTATTAACTCAATGATTCAGCTCCATGAAGCATTATATAAAGACTTCAACACCTCCAACTAGAATACATCAATAGTTCAATACAACCACAAAACTCTTGCACCATTAATCTCTCAAATCTTACGAAAATGACAGAAATGCCCTCGTACATGATCGAGAACCCTAAATTCGAGACTTACAAGCCGAAGAAACGAAGTTATTACTCTTCTTCGATGCTTTCTATCTTCTTACCAATCTTCACCTACATTATGATCTTTTACGTTTTCCAAGTATCTCCATCTTCGATTTTTAAGAACACAAAGGTTTTGTTCTTCATCTCCAACACTCTTATACTCATCATCGCTGCTGATTATGGAGCCTTTACTGATAAAGAAAGTCACGACGTTTACAGTGAATACTCGACGATGAGAAGTCGTGCTAATAACTACTCTCCGATTCCTGTACATGAAGAAAACCTTAGAGCTCCAGAAATGAAGAATCCTAAAGATGTGAATACTAAGGACCTTAAAGAAGAAGAACCAATGGTGAAAGAGATTATTTGTGTTTCTCATGATCCCGAGAAAACCATACAAGTGGTTAGCGAGGAGAAACCGAGAGACTGTGTAGCTATCGAGGAATATAAACCGGTTGCAAATGAAGAAACTTGCGACGCAAGAAAAGATGTGAACCCTAAACCGTATGGGAGAAGTAAATCAGATAAGCCAAAGAGAGTGAGGAGAATCAGTGATGAAAAGTTGATCAAGCGTAAGAGTTATGGTCGGAGGAAATCAGAGAGCTCGAAATGGATGATTGTTCCGGAGAAGTGGGAGAATGTTGAAGAAGAATCAGAAGAGTTTTCAAAGATGTCGAACGAGGAATTGAACAAAAGAGTCGAAGACTTTATTCAACGGTTCAATAGAGAGATCAGGTCGCAATCACGAGTTTCGGCTACTTGAGTTGAATTGCTACTAGTGGTATAAACTTAGTTACTTAGTCAGAACTTCTTTTGTTCATTTTTACCCAAAAAAAAAAAACATCTTTTGTTCTGTATGTAGAGAGTACTATTTTAGAAACTTGGTGATGGGATGACTATTTTTGAAGTCGTCGATGTAAATTAAAATATCACGTGAAAGATGTAATAGTTACTCATAAGTGAACTATATGCTCCGTTGTAAAAAAAAAAAACAGCTTAATGTCCACAAAACATTGTAATATTATTTCTTATTTGATACATATAAGTGCAGAGTTATTTCTTAAAACAATTACATGGATGGATAAGTCTAGTTTATAATTCAAAATTTAAAGTCTATCAAGACCTTTTTTTTCTTCTTAAATTTGGTGATTTATGTTATTCAATTAATGGTTCTGATAGGAAATTCGACATTTTCCTATTATAAATACAAGATTTGTAAAGATTTTAGGGAATAAGTTTTGAAATATGGATTGTGGCTTGTAGATCTGATTGTTGACAAAAAGAAAAACAAAATTTATATATGGGAATGAAAGATAAATTTAGATGAAAAAACTGATGTATATATAACTATTATATGAAAAACATTTGAATCTTCCAAATAAATTAAATTCGTGATTCGTAATCATTTCAATAAATTTTGTGGGATAAATGAAACCATAGGTCAATGTTCAAACAGTAAGAATTTGTCAACTGAATTTGGGATCATCTATTTGGATGGACAAAACCATTAGATGCTAATCGCTTAAAATGGATAAGACAAAATATTTGGTCGTTTATGATTTATAGACCTATACTGGGCCAAAAAGCCAAGGCCCATGAAACTTTAGTACCCAACTTATTAGATTACCCTTCAACGTCCGTCGACATACACTAAAGGTAAAGTCGTAAGATAACTTATTGCTAAACGATTGAAAAGTTCTCCAGCATTAAAGTGTATTGCGTGTTTTGTTCACTAATGGAAAAGAAAATAACATACATCGTTTAATACCCACAGTTTAAGCTGATTGATGGGTAACTTTAGTTGAAATAAATAAATCCATTAATATATTTACATTTACACTATATCATATATGCATGCGTATAATCGTGTAATTAACAAAAAGTGATAAAAAATTTTGAGAGAAAGTTGTAATAAATATAATTGATAATTTACTGTAATGTATAAAACGAAAACAAAATCGTGAAAATGGTCAATGCCAAGACTTTAACTAAAAAAACTCATATGCTATAATTATTTAGTATATGTTTGTAAATGTATTAATAAGGACCCTCATTAATGATAGAAATCTGCAAATGCACTTCTGTACGTTTACAATTATTGAGAGTGTATATAGCAAATATGATCTGGCGAATCTTTCCTATCAATTATTTTTCTCACATTTTTTCAATCACACGATTTGTTTTCACATTAAAAATGATAATAGTCGTATGATGATACTTCTTCAACTCCAAGTTTTAAACCATCCTAGATTCATATAAACAAAAAAAATCTTTGTTTTGCGGGAGTAACAGATCAAAAGACAGAATGTTGCCGTCGAAATAAAGAAATAACAATTCATTAGAAGAATGATATAAGAGAAAAGTTGATTTTCTTTATCTATCCTATTAAAATACAAATAAATTTTATGAATAAGAAAGTCAAATTAAATAAAAAATTTTAAATTATTTGCTTGGTATAATCGATCTAGTTGTCTCACTCAGTTGATCAAATCTTATCCACTAAAAAACTTTGATAATCTACGAATATACCTAGTGTCATTTAGCTATTAAGTTAATATACGTCAAGCAAAGAATGATTATAAAACTGAAAATAAAATGCAACTTGCACCAAATCGTACATTTGGTGGAGACCCATTTTATATATGGCGGCTTATAATTTATGATTGCATAATACGACTCTTATGTGGATGTGCACATAATTACGTATGACCTTAATTATATATCTATAAACAATAGAAGAAACGTCCACTAGGGACGACTTTGACAATTAGCTAAAAAGAAAACACTATGATTTTTTTTTACCAAAAAAAGAGAAAACACTTTGATATCCACACAAAAATGTTCTAGATGTTTATTGATAATTAACTGATAACTAAATTATATATATAATATATGTATATTGGTCAGAGTTATATGATGTATTACAACATGATTAAATATATCTATAAGAAAACATGATTAGATATATAGATATTGGTAGATTACAAGTAGGATATTGTTTTCATTTACCTTGAGAAAGGTCAGAAATTAAATAGCCATCATATTTGAAATAAATACCTAACATCCTTTTTATTTTGTCAAATACCAAACATTTTGTTGTAGCCAACTTTATAACTTTTTGGTCCATAGCTATTTCATTTAAACTATACACTTTTCATGATATTTGAAAACCAAAAGCGTCAACGATGGAGAGAATTTATTACTTAAACTAATTAATTATGTATAAATAAAAGTAGTTAATTATGTGTGTGTTGGGCTAATTTAAACATAATTTGAGTATCTTTTTCCTTTTTGAAATTATTAATAATGTTTTCACCAATAACCAGTATGATATATATTGTCTTTTTCCTTCTGAATTATTACTAATTAAGTTTGCATCAATCTTTTAAAATGGAATTATGAATACATATTTTATAAAACTGTGTGGTACCACTACCAACTCATGACAGAGACAGTAATGCAACAGTATTCTACCTATCAACAAATAATTTAATTAAGATCCAACATCTACATAAATTCTATATATATATACTAGAAATTATAATTCTCCAACTAGAAAATTCCATGAATAATTAGATTTTAAAATACGGTCTTACACCTATATTTTGTATTAATTGTGTGAAATCAATAATTAGATTTTTAAATAAAAAATAAAGAGAGTTTACATATCTTAATCTCTAATTAATTAATAAAATGATGCGGAAATTAAATTAAGTGAGAAAGATCCTTCGTTTAAAAACCTCATTCTCTTTTGCTCTCTTTGTTACTAAAAGACAAAAACAATCACGAGCCTTCTCTCTTCTTCAATCTATCTATCCTTCAATGGAGTCTCTTCTCTCCTTCTTTTTCTTCTTCTCAGATCTCTCCTAATTTTCTACACACTCTCTGGAACTCCCTACATAGCTATGTCTTACCTTCTTCGCTCCGATCCCGTTTCTCGGATTCATCCGGAGCCTCAATCTCTAGCCTCTTTCGACCACTTCGATCTTCTCCCTGACTCTCTCCTTCTCCTAATCTTCGATAAAGTTGCCGACGTCAAAGATCTCGGCCGTTGCTGCATCGTATCCCGGCGATTTCACTCTCTCGTTCCTTCAGTTGAGAACGTTCTCGTTCGCGTTGATTGTGTTATCTCTGATGATGATTCTTCTTCCACCGACGAAGATCGTAGATTTTCATTTAACGCTGCATCGATTTCTGACGCCGCTGCTTCTGGTGGCTCTTTCTCTTCCTTGTTCCGTCTCGTATTCGCTCCAATTATCAAGCCGTTTCAAGTGCTGGGGCAATTTCTAGGACCTAAACGATCATCTTCCTCCACCTCATTTGACGCATCGTTTTCAGCTCTTGGTGATGAAATTGGCGGTGAGATCGAGCAAGGCGGTGTTACGCACCATTCTCCGACGCAGGTTTTGAGAAACTTCGGCGAGATTCGGTTTCTGAGAATCGAATTACCGACGGGAGAATTAGGAATTGAGGACGGTATTTTATTGAAATGGAGAGCTGATTTCGGATCTACGCTTGACAATTGCATGATTCTCGGTGCATCTTCAGTAATTCGGTCGAATTCAGACAAGAATCTCGATAATTTCATTGAAGAGGACAATGGTAATATACCTGAGTCGTTCTACACCAATGGAGGACTAAAGCTCCGTGTAGTTTGGACGATTAGCTCGTTAATCGCCGCCTCGGCTCGGCATTATCTTCTTCAACCGATTATCACAGAGCACAAGACCTTAGATCGTTTGGTTCTCTCTGATGCCGATGGACAAGGTGTTCTGTCTATGAACAGAGAACAGCTTGAAGAGCTTAGAGTTACTCCATTATCGGCTTCTTCCGCTTCGAAGCGGACACTTGTGCCTGCATTGAATATGAGGCTGTGGTATGCGCCGCAATTGGATTTACCAGATGGCACGGTGTTGAAAGGTGCGACATTGGTGGCTATTAGGCCGAGCGAGTCGAAGAAGGAAGTGTGTGATGCTTCTTGGTTATCTGATGCATTCGAAGAACCCTTTGGGACTGCGGCGAAGATGTTGATCAAGAGGAGGACTTATTGTCTGGAGATGAACTCGTTCTGATTTCGCATTACAACTGGTTTCAGGTACAATACATTGTGCCATTCTATGATTCTGTTTACTGCTCTGTTTTGTATGTTTGAAATAGCTTCCCTTTGTGGCAATGGTATTGATCTGAACTAAACTAGATTTGATCATCATTTATGATACAATAACCAGTCTGACAGGATTTGTTGAGCTGAGGTCTCATGTTATTCGGGAGAGAGAGAATATATAAGCTGCAAAGCCTTAGTTTTCCTATACTTTACCTCGTAACTAAGACACTGAAAATGAAATATATAGAGACTTGAGTTGCTTGTTATGCGTAACATCGAGTCTTATACCTATGTTAACAATCAGAGACATTATCCAGGTGGGTGGGAGCAAACAAATCCACAATTATTGGAGAATGGAGGAAGGAAAAGAGAAGAAACAGAGAGATCAGATCACAAATTTCCTTAAGCTAAAATCCGCTACTCCTTGACGATATACATGTGATGCGTCACCAATCATGCGGAGCGAGTTACTACGATTTGATCTCGTCGAAACTGCAGGCACGCTAAGGGATTGAAGAACGCCGTTGTACATATACACTCTTGTAAAAGAAGACAGCAAATGTGCAAGAACATGTGTTTGTGGTCTGTTAAAAGAAGAGACACAAATTAGGATCCGAATCGCCAGTAACACGGAAGCAATCATGTTACATAAGAGTCTGTTGTAATAAATATGTTTCAGCTTTATTTTGATGTTCTGTTCTTGAAGCTAACTACTTTAGACATTAATATTCTAAATTTTCCCACTTCAATTTGATCGAAGCTCTAGTGTATCACTCAGTATATTTGTTTAACTTATGGTTTGCTGCATCATCATCAAGAGTATTTACCTACCCACATCGTTTTGGATATCCACCATCATGGACTGATCCAGAACACTTCTATTGACCTGATTGTAACTTAGAAGCTCAGAAAAAGATTCATACCATGCAGCCAACAGAATGAGGATTGACTCGAAAACATTGGTACGAGTTAGGCAAAGTTTTTGACAATGAGCATGAACACAAATTGAGAGACATATATATGATTCATTACATAACACATTTTCTCATCAAACAACAACAATTCCTCATGGTCTCAACATACAACCCAATCAGGCTTAAAATTTCAATGGAGGATCCATATATATATGCTCAGTGCTGTGCAGACATCATTTTCCCACAAAATTACACTTCCTCTCCTGCAACACAGTATCAAGAAACATTTCGATCAAACATATATATTGATGGAGGTCTAAAGAGAAAGAGCTCATGTGAATGATGGAGGTTTTGAAGACTAAAGAAGAAGAAAAGCTGAATCACTGAAAACAAAATGTTATATGTAAAATGTGAATGATGGTTCCGAAGTAAAGGGAAAGAGCTCATGGGACAACAATGAAGAGATGGGTTAGATTCCGACACATCGCATGTGGTGCCACTTCAGGAGGCCAAATATTTTATTAAACCAATTTGCCAGGCTTAAAAACACTCAACTTCTTATCTTTTTCCCTCTTAAATTAATTATTATAAAGGACAAAACTTTCTTTGATTCTTTCACAGCAAAAGTCTTTTACCAAATATTGATTCCCTCATTTTAATATTTAACATTAACTAACTTTTCTTTCTTATCCACAACAATTATTTAGTTTTGAATTTTTGTGAGTATGATGAATGCAAACGTAAACAGAAACTTATGCAGTCAAATGGTTAGGTGAATATATGAAACAAATAATACACAAAAATAATGAACAATCATTAAATGATACTCAAAATCAATTAAGTCTAAATCTACCCTTAAGAGAAATAATTAATAATCAGAAATTGGAAGAAACAAGAAAGTGATGCTAAGGAAAAAGGGAACCCAACATAGAACACATGAGGAGACAAACAGGACGATGAAGCCCTCTTTTCAAATTCATCCACATGCTATTACTAATTTTATAATCATAAAAAGTCATAACTTCGAGACACACAATGAAAATACTATGAAACCAAGATAAGACTCAATATTGTCACGCCCCCAATAAACCATCTTTCTTTTGTGAATTCAAGACACCAAAATTGTAACAAATCAAGCAACATGGTACTATTACCACATTTAACTAATCCACAATTTAAGAATTGATAGAGAACACTAACCAAGATTGGTGGAAGATGAAAGGAAAGCATTTTTAATTGTTCTATCTCCTATCTTTTCCTTTGTCGTCGGAGCTCCGGTTTCCTTCCCCGTAATAAAGATATAAACGGCCGTCAAAAGTCGGTGGAAGCTGGTGGCTATGATGGTCAAGAGGAGGAGGTGTAGCCATGAAGAAGGAAATGCTTTGACTATCCATTGGAGAAGATGAAGAAGAAGATGAAGATATGGATGATCTTTGAGTAATGTTGTTGTTGTTGTTGTTCAGAAAGAGAGATTGTGAATTGGACTGAAGGGTCCCCCTACTGCTGTAACCTCCATTAATGGCAGAAGAAGAGATTCCAAAGTTGTAATCCGGTACAAAGGAGAACTGATTCTGATTGTGATTTATTGTTTCTTGAGGAAGTGATGAGGATGAGTTTGGTATGAGCTGAATCGGGTTAAAGCACTCAGAACCGGTCCAATTTCTGGTATTCTGTTGATCAAAACCACCAGTGAGAAGCTGAGTGAATGAGCTTTGAGCATTCTGCAAATCTTTATCTCTTTCTTTAGCTGTTCTCTCTCGAGCTCTTTCTCTTGCTTTCCCACGAATCTCTGTCCTCGATAAAGACAACAATGAACTCTCAGATGTTCCACTGCTACAAGCTGATTTAGTCTGATTCTGATTCTCAAGATCGAAGTTTGTATTGATTGGAGGAAGATCAGAGATTGAATCAGAAGCTGCATTGATTAGCCATTCAACAGCTTTGCTCGGTTGATCAAATCCAAGACGGTCTTGAAGATCGTAGAACTGAATTGCTGTAGCTACTGAGAGACGTATTCTTCGATCTCTTAAACCTTTTGATGTTAAAACTTTACTGTGTCTATCTTTGCCTCCTGAAGCTCGTGAAACCCTAATGATACGAGAAGATGGATTGTTCCAATCTCTCATTATTCCAGTATCTTCCTCTGAGTATCGCTTTTGCTTTCTGCTTGATTGTTGTTGTGCGTCTTCGTCCATCTCCATTGAAACGCTACTCTCATACTTTTTACACTTCTCTCTCTTTAACTCACTGACTCTCTTTCTTTCTTTTGTGTCTGAAGCTGAAACAGTTGCAGAGTTATGATAAGCAAAAAGACTGAGTATGTTGCAGTGATGACTTTGAACCTGTAACAAAGAAATTAATTAAAGTCATTACTGAAAAAGACTAAAACAAAATCAATACTAGTTTTGTAGATCTGCAAAGACTATCTGTAAATATTCATGTGCATAGTACATAGCTAAGCCTTTTTCAGAAACCCTAAAATTATTTATATCTAAACCTATACCTATAGGGATTGATAAAAGCTTTGGTCAATAGCTGAATAATTAATATTCAGAAGAAGAACAAAAGAAAGAGAGAACTTAGTGTGAAGAAGAATATGATGTTTTGTTCTTGAAGCTAAAAGCTTGCCCTAAAAATGGCAGTCACAGGATAATCAGCAAAAAAATGAACAATCTTGATACACTAAATAAAGCAGAAATTTTTAGATTAAATAAAATGCAAATAAATCCCAATAAATTAAGGTTTGCCTCAAAAATCACCAACAAGAAAAAAACTCACTTGGATAACAGGTGTCAACTGTCAAGCTTTAGTGTAGAACAACAATGGAGGCAAGATGAAATAAATGGAAAAAGTATAATTTAATGTTGTCTCAGAATGTTGTCATGAGCTTTTTCTCTCTTTTTATGGTATTGTTCTCATGCTTAGATCTCATCATTGTAAGCATAGAATGACAAACTCCATAGATCTGAAATAATAATCAAATAAAATTGGTCATATACTATACAAATACTCGTTTCAGGATGGGATTAAGAATTCTTTATTTTTTCTTAATATTTTCCCAGGAAAAATCGGCTGAGAAAGTGAAAGAAAAATGGCAGAAAATGGAAATTCGAGGGAGAGACTAGAGAGAGAAAGTTTATACCTGTTTCAGAAAAATATCTACAGTAGCCTTTGGACAAGGGAAGATAAGTGAACTCTTTGGACTATTTAGTACTTTCTTTATGCTGTTTTTACTCTTATACCCTTCTTTGTTTCTCATTATTACAACTCTGCCACTTATTGCTATCTGTTTACTCTCAATGTATAAATGTATATTTTTTGACAAATGTTGTACTAAATTTTGATAAGAAAATAGCTAGGAATGAGCACATTTGTATATTCTATTGAATAAATTACATTTTATTTGATACATATAGAGGGTGATTGGGAATGGCCGTAGATGCTTTGTAAAACCAAAAAAAAAAATTAAAGCACTAAAATTCATCCAATCGTACTTTACATTAAATTTTGGTTATGCATGTTTCACCAAGCAAATTCTTAAATAAGGTTTGTTGGCTTTAAAAAGCCAAAAATCTACAACCCAAAATTATAGGTTTTAAAGATTTAAAATCATTTTTTTTCTTTATACACGTAACTTACGTAGGCATTTGTAGTCAAAGTAATGTATTGTATAATTCTACCTAAGTATAGTAGGAAAGTGTATTGATATCAATTAGTAAACGTAGACCAAAATTTCTTATGTCAAAAGCTTAGATATTAATTTATTTAAAACATTATATNTAGGAAAGTGTATTGATATCAATTAGTAAACGTAGACCAAAATTTCTTATGTCAAAAGCTTAGATATTAATTTATTTAAAACATTATATAAAATTTTTTAATATCTATATTTATTATTTTTAGATATTTTTTATTTTATTTAAAATAATATATATATATATTTATTATAAATTTATATATTTTAGATTTTTATTCATTTATTTTAAAAATATTATATATCTATTATGAATTTACAACATATACAATTATTACTTCTATATATTTATTATTTTATCCAAAATATAATATATCTATTATAAATCTATAATATATCTCTTTAAAACTTTACTAATCATACTTTCATTTTTAAAACTTAAAGTTATAATTCTACAGCCAAAAAACCTACAACCAAAAAACCTACAACCAAAATCTCACATCAAATAAATAAAAGCTACATCCAAACCAATCACACCCATAGTTACAGATTTTTAAGTTTGGATACAAAAATTGTTATACTTACTAGTTTATGTAAGAGTTTTTTCTAAAAATAGAGAATCCACATTTGTTATACAACCTTGTATTTTATTGTATTTCAGAATCTATTAAAATCAAGTGTCATTGAATATTGAATGATGTATTTGACAAAATCCATTAAAATCAATTGTTGTTGGATTAAGTTTTTGTTTGATGTGTTTGAAATATATTAAAATCTCATGTTATTCAATGTGGATTTAATTCTATAGTATTTGGATTTTGATGGACTTTGCTTTTCAAATTATGTGTAAACAAAATCCCTCATATTCCTCTAGTATTTTAAAATCTTCCAGAACACAGATTACGATTACGTTAAAATCATTTTTTTTGTCAACAATTGGATCGACAAGGCTCGATCCATAAATACAAGTCCACCCCTAAAATCATTTTTTTAAGTTATCATAATGCAGCGGATAGGAATCGAACCATGATACCAAGTCATTTAAAATCATTTAAAATCACGTTTTCAATAACACTCCTTAGATTATTGGTTTTCATTCATACTACTGGTTTTATTATTGTAATAAAATGTGGTAAAATCAATCTACATTTGTTTAAATAGACGTTTTAAAAATAAATTGATGATGTTTAGAATAAAAAAAATAGTTGTTGACAAAAAGAAATAGTTATCGAGAATACCCAAAATAAGTATATGAAACCCATGAAATGTAATTCATGAACTACGTAAAATTAAAATCTGAGAAAATGATCATGGGTTCAAAGGATAGCGACAAACAATTATGCACCAAATAGGTCAATTTTATCTCTAAATAATGACACATATTCATGTTATATTATTTAAACTATTTTGCTTAGAGAGAGTTTTCTCTTCATATTTACCAGTGTTTTTTTTTCTGATTTCTCTTTTTTCTCTTTCAAATTTTTCAGAAAGAAATCGTTGGGAGAACTCTTCTGGTTTATTGTTGGTTCGTCTCTGGTGTAGACCGATAATACTATCATTTGTGATTTCTCCGACTTTAGGTCGGTCTCTTTTTGGTTTCTGGCATTTTGGCCAAGATGTGAAATTATCCTCTCTTCTTATTTTCTCCATCATCTTTTTCTTTGTTTTAATATGTTTTTTTCTTCTAATTTCATCTTTATTGTATCCTCTTAGCATCTCTTTATTGTTTGCTTCAAGCTCAATTACAAAGCGATTGTTTTCTGCATGCAAGATTAAAGATTTTGTGTCAACATCGAATTCCTTTTATACAAGCACTTTATCCTTGAAATCGATCTGCGTTTGTTTCTTTCTTTATCGGTGTTTACTCTCTCACCGCCATCTTCTCACCTTGGAGGGTGATTTTTCAAAAGCTTTATCAGGTTCACAGTGTTGGATCCTGAGGATTTGGAGTTTCTTTGAGAAGAAGATTGAAGATGGGTATAGCTACTTCCGGTGGTCCTCTTATGTGCAGATCGAAGTTTTGATGGAGGTTTCTATGTTTGTCTCCATCGATCTATGTTTACAGAGAACATATCCCCTTCCGGCGTGTTCTTGGCTTTAGATGGGTGTTTACAGAGGAAAAGGCATGAACTTAGCGGCGATCTTCATCCCGACGGTGTGCATGACGACAACCTTCGTAGATCGACACGTATTCCTAGGGTAAGCTGTGTGTTCTATTCTAGGTTATTTTTAAGTATGGGTCTAATAGGCATTGTATGTAGCCCATTTTATATTTGTAACCATAGGTTGTAAATGCCTGTTTTAATAAAAGTTTAAAGACGACAAAAAAACCTTTTTTGCTTTATTAATTTTTCCAGGTATTAATAGAGCTTTTGATGGACACTTCATGATGAACAACTATTACTGGTCATGTACAAGACTAAATCTTTTATAATGTGCTTTGTTGGGCTTATGCAGTAGTAACCAATTAGTTTGCACTAAGAATTATTCTCAAATGAAAGCACATATACGTTCCTTTGTGAACAACAAATAATAACAAATAAATAAAGCAAAAAAGAGACATGTGTGTTATGATAATATGTGATTCATGCACCACTTCAAGATGCTAAAAGACAAGAAATTCCAATGGTGAAATCCATAATAACTATGTCTTTAATCGACTGCCCGAAAGATCCTCCGAATATTGAAACAAATAAGCACAAAATAAAGTTTGTGTAAGCTTTTTATTTAGTCAAAAGAGTATTTCTTAAAACTTACGAAAAATACACTATTAGCTCTTACGTATAATCATATTACGTTATTTCTTATCTCTTCTATAACTCGTGTTACATTATATCAAAAAAGTTAACCCATGAAAAGATTGATACATCTCAAACGGTACAAAACCACTTTAGACTAACCAATCCCATCTAAGGATATATTATGTTCTTATAATTAATCACGTGTCTTAAGCATATGCATATTCCACAATCATATAAATAATCGTGTGGCTTCCATTAAAAATTGGCTTTTAAGAAGACCGATGCAAAAAAGAAGCTTATATTTGGGTTTCTGTGGTAACAGAGCTAACGACGGGCTCGAGACTCTCAGGCACGTGTCACTGTCTAAAGGCATTTATTATTCATTCAAGTATTCAACATTCACAATATTTTCTTTCACTTTCTTTTTTTGTCAAACCACATATATTACTCCAATGTATATATATATATATATATATCTCTAATTCTCTGTTATCTTATGTATTTGAAATGTATACTAATATAAATGGTATTAATGCAAAAAGAGCAAAAGACCAAATTGGAATTTACTTAAGTTGAATTACATATATTTGTATCTGCATTGTACTTTGGCACTTTCTTATTCATATTGCTAATGGAATCCTTAAAAGTTTTTTTTTTTTTCTCATGCACTCTGTTTGTCAACAGGTTTTGATATTTTCTTCCAAAACCTAAACTGCAAAGATCTTCCTTCAAGCATCTTCTCAATCTCCTCCATTGGCATTCCTTTAGTCTCCGGAACACAAACCATAACAAAGAGAAGAGCAATGACTGAGATCACACCAAAGATGAGAAAAGTCCATGAAGTCCCAATAGCTTCAGTCAAAGATAAAAAAGATTGAGCCACAATCAGATTCGATATCCAATTTGCAGTTGCAGCTATTCCTCCACAGATTCCTCTGAATCTCAATGGATAAATCTCTGAGTTAACTATCCATGGAACAGTTCCCATTCCCGGAGAAAAGAAAATGATATAAAGTCCCAATCCAAGAAGAGCAAACCAACCAAAGTTGCTAGGACAACCTCTTGTGTACCAAATCCGGTTTTCCTTACCACAAAAGTCCTTAACCAAGTCATTAGAGACCCAACACGCCCCTGCCTGTTCCTGCAATCATCATATAAAAAGAAATTCACTTTCAAATGTTTTAAGAGTAAATAAAAATATATCGAATAGAATTCTCGTTCTTTCCAATGTGGGATATTCTTCGTAGTGCTTTCGTAAAGTTTTATTTACCTTTCCCTGGGGAGAAGAACAGAACCCGCACGACGAAGTTTTCACACAAGTCATACAATCCCAAGCTTTGGACTTAATACTAATAGATCTGTTATAAGCCGGACAAGAGATATTCTGAAACCTTTGTGTCTCTTGGAGGCTAATCTTAGGAGCGTGAGTAGTGGCTTCATAGAAAACACCAGTTAGTACTCCAAGTGAGATAATGACTCCAAAAAGACTAATGATCAAAAGCTTTTTCCTTCCGATTTTATCGATGAAGTATATGCTAATGATGGAACCAAATGCATTAAGTCCTGCAGTAACTAAAGACAAAAGAAGAGCTGTTCTGTTTGACGCAAAACCGGCAAGTTGAAAAATAGTTGGACTGTAATACATAACTGTGTTGATCCCAACGAACTGTTGAAACACTTGGAGACCAACACCAGCTATTAGTCCTCGTCTAACTGTTTTGGCTTTGCATAGTTTGATCATGTTGATTTTCTCTGAAGATCCTTCTTCTCGTATCTCTGTTTCAACTGAGTCTTTAAGTGCTCTAATCTCTTGTTCTACATTTTCATCTGAATTTATTCTTCTCAGAATCATTTTTGCCTCTTCCTCTCTTCCCTGTTTCCATTTCCGTAACACAAGGTAAGGTTTTCTAACCGTAAAAACTAAAAACATTAGGGTACTGCAAGTTGATTTAATGTCTACTTCTGTATTATTTCCCTTCGGCATTCGAATCCAGCGAGTTACATAGCCCCGCATGATTTTGTTTGGGTTTTGATTACGAATTGTGTCTTGTCTATTCAATTGTTGACAAAGAAGAAAACTACAAATCCTAAAAAAGTACCTTGCGGTATAACCAACGAGGTGATTCCGGGAGAGATAACATTAAGATGAACTGCAAAAGAGCTGGAATTCCGGCGATCCCAAGCATCCATCTCCACGTTCCTTTCACCTAAAACAAAACAATTAAAACCCTCAAAATTAAGCCAATGTGTGATCTTTTCCATAAAAGCTGAGCCAATTCTATCAAAAAAAAAAAAACAAATAAAATTAATTGACTAGAAAACGTAACGTATACCAAGAACATTAATCTACATTAGATACATTGTTATCGTTAGAATGTAACGTACGTCGGTAAAAGCTAAGTTGATGAGGTAAGCCACGAACTGTCCTCCGGTAATGAGAAACCCATTAGTACTAACCAAAGCTCCTCTGATCTTTGCAGGGGAAGCTTCTGAGATGTACAAAGGAGCAGTCATCGAGGCCATACCGACGCCGAGGCCCACAAATACACGGCCAACGACTATGAGGGATGGGTCAGGAGCAGCTGCCATGATGATAGCTCCTAATAAGAAGAGGAAATCTGCCATGAGAATTGCACTTCTCCTCCCGAATTTGTCGTTAGCCCAACCTCCTATGGCAGCTCCAACTATGGCTCCTGCAACCGCCATGCTCACTATCATCTCCTGTTTTCAAAATATTACTTGTAAGTTACTGTTTTTGAAGAACAGAGAACCTCTATTGTTTTGGTTCTAGTTTTGTGGTTCATAAAACTTGCTTTGGTGCATCTTGGCGGCAAATTCAAAACGGTATGATGTGTGCAACGGTATACAAAAACGACATGATGTTTAATGCTAATCTTGCCATAATAAAACAGAGTTCAGAGCTCCAAACCCTGATAATCTGCTTTTACTTATGCTTGTGCTTTGTCAAGTTTTGTTCGCAAATAATAAACTGTTCAAATCATTACCATAATTATTGGACAAAGTCTCTCTAACGAGTTTTTAATGTCTGAAAGTTATATTATACTGTAATTTAGTTTATCACCATTATCTCTATCTTGTTTATGGGATGTATTAATACAATTCACATCAATCATTTTTTTGTAAATCCTGAACTTAGTCAAAATACTACACAAAATACATACTTAATTCCAGAAAATTAAAAAAAGAAAAAAAGGAAAAGAATAGAAGAACCTGTAACCAAGTTTCTTTGTCGACAACTTTGAATTCATCTCTGATGTAAAGCAGAGCTCCAGATATCACTCCTGCATGTATATATTACAACATATAACCCATCAAACTTCGAGCACATACATAATATGTATGCATGAGTGAACAATCAAAATAAAGAAGCTGACCAGTGTCGTAACCAAAGAGAAGACCACCGATTCCAGCAGAGAAAGCAAGACGAAGAACATAAGGATTTTTCCATGTTAGAGAAAAACACTCTTTGAAGGCTGATTCATCTCCTCCTCCATGTATTATTCCTCCTTCCATTATTTTTTATTTTTTATTTGAGCTTATAAGTGTATAAGTGGTTGTTGAATGAGATGGAACTACCAATATAAAGACTGGATTTGAGTTTCTCTGTTGTGTTCAATTTTTTCTTTTTTTTTTTTGTAGTAAAAAAAATTTCTGCTGAGAAAGTGAGAAAGATATAAGTGGTGATGAATCAATAGATAATTGAGATTGAACACGAGGAGTCTTACTAGAAACATCCAGAGACTATTTATCAAGAAAAAAACAGATAAATCCATGACTTTTCAATATTTTCTTCTTTATTTTTAAAAACTCATTTATTTCTCTTTATTTGTTTTGTAATTACTTATATTTAATTTAATAAAAAAAAGGTGTGTCTCAATAAGTAAGTTATCCAAAAATAAAAGGAAAGAAAAATTTAGTTAAAAAAAAAAATTGTGAGACCACAAAAATAAGTTTTGTGGAGTATTGTAGCATATTTACCACATCAAACTAGAAATAAATTGTTGGAAATTTTGCTACGATACCACATCAGATTATGACAACATTAATTATAAAAATACAAATCCATTGACTACAAACGTTACATCTAAGTTGACTAACATTTTTTAAAAAAATTGGTTTTTTTTTTTTACTGGTAACCTTTAGTCTAGTGGGACATCATAAATTCACTAAAAGTAGACATACTTGCATATTCAAAAATCGATTCTTATTGCTTCTGTTAAGAAGAAATGTTTTTGGTTTATATAATAATATTAATATTACTGTATATATTCTTTCTCTGTCTTTTATCTGATAGATTAATAACAATGATTGAAATTACAAGATTATAGCAAACATAAAATATGAAATTTCCAGAGACAACACCCAAAAAAAACCCCATTAGAAGATAATACCTCAAAAATTGTTTATTCGTCAGGGCTTCCATAATCTTCTCCAGATCTTGTGGCCTATGAAGAAAAATTAATTCTTGTGGTATTGATAATTTTTCAGTGATGAATTATTTTTCTAGTTAATTGAAAGCCGTTTAACAAAAACAAGAATTATTTTTCTAGTTTTTGTTTATTTTAGTGGAAGAAAGAATTGTATCCCTAATTAGGAAGTTACTAATTACAAATCCTACAAATTTGGTTTCTTCTGTTGGTATGGAAACACGTGATTACGTTAATAATACAGTCACAGCACAATTTAATTTCAATACCAAACTTTGGTCAAAGATCATTGTCATTCGGATTAAAAAAAGAAGTGCTTGGATTGAATTTAAGTATATATGATTACTCAAACCCGGATAGTATTACACGACTCGTGAATATGGACTTTATTCTTTCTTTTCTTTTGCGTTTCAAACAAAACTTTGACTGAATTCATAAAAAAAAAAAATATCTTTCATGATATGATTGATTAGTTTTCTGATTGTAATTTATCAAAAATTTAATCATGAGGGGTTGAGATTTCAAAATTGTATGATGATTATATACTTTAAAAGATATAATATATATATATATATATATATATATATATATTATTTTTTTGTCAATATTGGGCCACAACTGACCGACCCATTAGCCAAGTTTCTGCATAAACCAGACAGCAGGACTCGATCTGTAGATATGCAAGTGCGTTTGTTTTTAGTGGATTTACACCAGATATAAAATATTAAAGACACAAATTTCATTAGTTGTCATGTCATGAGATTTTTAGAACAAAAAAAAAACAAATATGAATTATATATAGGCTATATGCCGGGTTTTAATCCAACTATTATGACAAAAAAAAAAAATATTTCTTAATCCAACTATTGACAAAAAAATAGATTATGACATGAATCTGATTACATCTGTTATATAACTTTTATATTATCTTTATTTCGTCTTCCCATATTTATATTTTAATTGTCATCAATCATAAATAGTTCAGTTAGTGTACTAAAAAGATTAGAAAAGACATGGTTAATTATGAAGGTCATTCGAAGGAAATGATCATATTACAATCACGTTCTTATAATTGTTGTTAAACGTTTGTTCTCTAATCCGAATAGTATTATACATATCTACTACAAGACTCTTAAATTTTATGCTTTTTTTAGTAGAGAAAAAAAAACTTATGTTGATCCATGTGGCATGCATGATGATGAAGAGTCATCATCAGAGTTGAAGTATATGAGTACAGTCATATATATTGGTGGGGTTCTATTAAGCAAATAATCATAGAACAAATTAATTACAAGTGTTGGTGGTCATATTCCTGCATTTGTCCTGATGTAGCACATGCATGATAATATTATATCAAGCTACCTTTTGCTTTTTTTTGTTTATTACATTCTACCTTTTCTTCAGAAATGATTGAAACAAGAATTGTGGTATATTATTGGAACTCAAAATTAAAATTGTAGTTACCGAACTTGGGAACATGACACTTTAACTACTTTCCTAGATTATAATATGAGATCGTAGAAAGAAAAAAAATGTGATACTTTTCGTAGTTTAGCTCGATCGTGGAACCGTTTTTATTACTATTAAAGTATTGATCCACATTTTGTTTAACAAAATAAAACGTTTGAGAATATAAGTTGGTTCCAGCATCAAAATCAGAAATTCGTTTCTACATGAGATAATCATTGCATTTGCATTATATTACACTAGCCTGAGCAGATTAAGTTAAAAATATCGATATTATGTAAGACTTATTGTGTTTTTAGCTGCGCTGAACATTAGATGGAAATTTGGGAATATAATGAAAGTTCTGTAATCGACTTAAATCTGTGTGTTCCAGAAAATATTCCTTTAAAATGATTAAGAGATGAACCCTTTAAACCAAAACGTTGGAACTCAATTGGAATCTGAAATCCTTTATTCTTCACGATGAATTTGGAAATAAAGCAAAGTATACATTGGCCAAACTATCTTGTGATTCTTTACTTGTTCCCTACTTTGCAAAATGTATATATATTATTTGGTCAAACATTGCAAAATATATAAAGGAATTTTTCAACAAAGGAGTGATTGGAATATTCACTGGTTGAACAAAACATTGATTCAACATACTAAAAGGTTAAGATTATAAAATATTTAGTAGTTTAAGAACTACCCTTCTTTTTTCTCCTTGAGTTTCTTTTCCCTTGCTGATTTTTTTGAATCTTTCTAATCTTCATTTTTGGTAGTCGATTTCTCTCACCGCCGCCAAAAAAGAAATTCTCTTAACACGATATGACTATCCTCTAAAAGATGGTTTTTGAGGTGATGGCTGACGCGCCGAGATTGAGGTTTGTCTTTCTCTTGTTTTCAGCTGAGTCGGCGAATTGATTCCGGTAACTTCATTTGGAGTTTGGTGCCTTCCCAACCTATTAACCTTCCCTCGCGCTTAAGGACGATGGGTTTGGGAGTTTGGATAGTGGGTTTTGTGTCGGGAGTTTGGTGTTTTCCCACCAATCATCATTCAAAGTCTTCACATTCACATAGTTTGTTTTTCATGTGTCATATTCTCTATAAGTAAACCACTCCTCACTTTGACCATGGATAGATGGCCTTTTTTTATAAGTTTCAATCTCTTAAGCATCAAAATGATAAAAGCAAAACGAGTATCAACAACTGAAAGCAATCTAAGAAGAGAAAAATTAATATTGATAATCTCATTGTTCATGATAAAATGCTTTATCGCAAGCTCATCCCCATGAACATCTGTTATCCAATTGCATTGCTCATATGTTATTTCATTCCAATCTACATTCTTAGCTGCACAAATGTTCTTCAAAGCTAGATTAAGAGTATGAACAACACATGTTATCCAATATATGTGAGGAAAATGAGATTCGATAATCTCTCAGGATGCCTCTCAATTCACATCATTATCGGTGATGACTTGCACAATTTTTTGATGACCAACTTCATCAATAACTTCTTTCATCAAATCAGAAATAAAGAAATTATCTTTCAGTTCGCTAAAACAATTCACAGCCTTGAGAAACACAAGACCATTATTCGAAGTACCAATGGAATTGATAAGAGGTTTTCTTGTGGGATCACTCCAACCATCTTACACAATCGTAAATCCTTTTTCTTTCTAACTTAAAAGGTTCTAATAAGCTCTCAGCATGGTTTTTCTCTTTTTGTAGTAACGTTGTCCTCAACTTATTATAATTGGGAGGTACATAACCCTTAATTTTGTTGGCAGCAACAAACTAATAAGACCTGTGATAGTGGGCATTTCATGCAAAATTGGATGGCAAGCCTCTAGTATAAAACATCCTTGCAATTACTTGATTCAACTGGTTTCTAACTTTAACACCGAAAGCTCTAGTAATTGGAGATATGCTAAGCTTTCTTTACATAGAGGTATAGTTCATTTTACAGAGCAACAAAACCTCTATATTTCTAGACTCTCTCTTCCTAATTTCGTACTTGACTTCTAGCTTTCTCATATCAAGTCTCTCAACCCTAGTTTTTTTTTTCCAAGTGAAACCTCAACATTAGTTATTTCAAAGAGATGGGCTCTCACTCTTGAATAAGATCCTTATTTTTTCATTGCAAATGTTGCAACAAAAACTCCAAATTCCTCATGTGGTGCCTTGTCTCTCTAATTTCGTTACATAAGTCTACAATGGAGGTTCACCAGTTTCACTAGTTTAGTTGGATACACTAATATCAACATTGTTGCTTTGTTCTTCAGAAGTCACGTAAGAAATCAACTTCAAAGCAAACAAAACAATATAGATGAAAAAGAATTATAAAACAATAAAATACACAAACAAAAAGCAATGAGATAACGAACCAAATTAATAATCTAACATGTTGTGTAAATTGAACAAATACAAGTGATATCACGAACAAAACATAATGAATAAAATACAAGAACTAATCAACATGTCTTGTTCGTACTTTGTTGTTTAATTAGAATCAAAAGAATTACATGAACAAATATGAGTCTTAATTATTTTTTGTGTGCTTAATTAGAATCAGAAGAATTACATGAACAGATATGAGTCTTATTAGATGTAATAGCTACGATGTTCTCATATGAATTCAAAATTTCTATTTTTCAAATATTTTTTTTTGAAAAATATTAAAAGATTTCCTGTTTATATTGAAAATATTCTAATTTATATCGAAATTTTTTCTTTTTGCTGTCTCCAAAAATTATGATGTTGTCACAGTATGGAAAAATGTAGGAAACGTTTTTCACAAGTTTGGGTGGTGTCCCTATTTTTGAAACGTTTTGGGAACGAGAGACACATCTAAGTGGCGTTTCGATGCAACTTCGTTGGAAGTTTTTGCCGAATTGCTAAGATCATCAACATGTCTTCTTCACCAGATCTAGGTCCCCATGCCTCTTTCTCCTTCCTCTGTGTTACATATGAGTCTTTTGCTGAGAATGGCGTGAGGAAAATTTTCTTTTTGTCAACAAACTTCTGTTACTCAAAACAACAACAAAAATTAAAGGAGAAAGTCAGAGTTTACATAGGCAATATCACAAAATACAATTCTAGTACTATGAATTTATGAGCCATTTTTGAGATTAAGTTTGCGAGGAATAAATGAAAGAGAGAAAAAGTAAAGAATACTCTTATCAAAAATAAAATCTTTAGGTAAACTAAGAAAACTGGTCAGTCTTGTGATATCCATATTATCTTCAACAATTCTTAAATGTATGTTGCGAATGCTACCTCTTTTTATGTTGTGAAAGTGAAAACACTTTATCGCTTAGAATCGCGCTTCCATCTTTGTATGAGTGGTGATATATTTTGTCACATAATTTGTGCTCCCATGCATGCTCCTTTTATAAAGTGTACAAAACAAAACCAAGGTGTTGGAGGTGGATCCGAGATCCTACTTCAGTCCACGGGAAACAATGAACAAGAAATCCTAAGTCTTGAACTCGGCAAGACATTCTCAGAACCGTGCTAAACAAGAAGGAAGTTAGAAGACACGTCATCAAACAAAGAAATGGAAATTTTCCTGTTCCGACTTGGAAATTTTCCGAAAAAATAGCAAAGATCTTTGGATAATGTCAAATCTAAACAGAATTGTAATCTTTCTTGTTTACAATCTACTTTGTAACCACCTTTATGATCTATAAATAGAGGAGCAGATCCTTTGAAAAAAGGGATCGACTTTTTCATTACACTCTAAGCAATACAGTTGAACTCGAGATTCTTTACTTTTGGCAATCTACTTCTTCTTAATATTGATCAGAATCCTTGCCCATCTCCCCTCTATGATCTCATAGCCGGATTTTGTACCTTGTGCTAAATCCTGCTCGAACACAAGGTATATTGGAAAAAGATTTTAGGTTGTTTTATATATTTATTAAAGTTTTCATATATAGATAAACTAAGTTACAAAAGATAAACTAAGTTACAAGAACTAGACTTGAAAACAAGCCATACATAATATGATCCCAGTTACAATAAAATAGCTACTAGTTAAGCAAAAGCTTACAGAAAACAAAGATGGAGTTACATGAAAAACAATGCAGCTATTGATAAGGGAGATAACAAAAAAAATTAAATGAGCTACATAGGTAAGCAAAAGATGACAAAAGATTTTAGGTTGTTAACAACCCAAAAATTAAAAATCTCAAACATCCATAAATTATTATAAAAACTACAAATATGTAAATATTGGTAAATGGATTATATTCTCACGTTGTAAGTAGATATATTATTTTAAGAAAATTTGTTACAATTTAAAATTACAGTTTTGGAGCAAGTCTAGGCTATTGCTATGATTGGTGACACTTATTTTGCGGATTCTAAGAAAAAAATATCACCAATCAAGCTTCAAATATACAATTGGCATTTTCTATGTAAGTATGTAATATGGATCATACTTTAAGTTATGTGTTTATGTAAATGGACCACACTTCCAATTTTTTCTCACACGTATTATGATGTGGTTCATCTTATGGTCGCACTTCCTATTTTTCTATAATAAAAATTTAGTCTTATCCCATGTTCTAAATATCGGACGACTTAAGGATTAATCGTATATATATACGCTACACGGTGTGTAACCGATTGGATTAAGTCATAATCGCTTTTGGAAATCGGTTTTATGATTAAAACCGCCTAAACTGATTTTTTATTCAAAAAGTGTTGTTTTATGTTTTATTCTAGGTTTCGATTCTATTAAGCATCGTTATTCTCAAATCTTTGTTCTCAATCAAAAACCAAAAACATGAGATTTGGCTACCACAACACGTCAATCTAACTGGTTCGACAACGGTCTTACATCTCTTAATTCATGAATCTCACCTACAGGTAAGAAGAGCTAGCAGTTTTGTGATATACAGTATTAACCTAACGTCGTTCAGTCCGTCACTCAATTTTTGTTTCTAATGAAATCGTTCTTTGGTTTTTACCTTTGTTTTATAGTGCTATTGATTTTTCACTTTGAAAGCTAATTTTGATTTTGTCTTTGAAACTTAATTTTGTCGTCTAAGATCAACAAAATTGTTTTGATTTTGAAGCTTGAATTTGTCTCACTATGCAAAAAGTACAATAGAATATAAATATAACTCAAAATTCTGGGTTTAAAATTCTTCTAGAATTTCATGAGATTTGAATCACGTGCATATATATTGATTATCATTCTAGTACATGTTCATATGCTAACTTGTATATCAATAAAGATGACATATAATATTATATTTCTATAGGTAGTCACCAAAGCAAAGTAGGACCTGTAGTATAGATTCAGACTTTGTGTTTTTAATTTAGTGATCTTTGAACGATTCTTATTGCTTGTGATCTATCTGCAATTTAACATTGCCACAACATATTCGATCGTAACCAGAATCATAAACTATCATATAAGTTTTAACTTGATCACAAACAAATAATAGCTCAGATTTTTCATTCTCTGTTTTTTTTTATATTTCAGGATCTAATGGATTTTCCACCAATAATTATGCAGCTTAAACGAAACCCTACTGTTATAAGATGAGAATTTGGACTGTTATGTGATCTAAAAAAACATGATAAAGTGAAATGTAAGTTGTGTGGGAAAGAAATTTTTGGTGGAGTCTATAGACTAAAAGAATATATTGCTCATCATAAAAGAAATGTTTCTGCGTGTTTGTTGTCAAGTAAAGAGGATTAAGATAAGTGTAAAATGCACTTATAGAAGCAAAGAACAAGAAAAAAACGAAGAGAAAACTTAAGGAAGCTATAAGATCAGATGTTAATATAAACAAGATGTTTGTAGATGATGAACATCAAGAAGAGTATAGAACTCCTCACTTCCAAGGTCCTATTAATAAATTTACAAGTTGCATTAACCCTGAAACTTCTTTGGTTGCACAAACACGGTAACAAAATATTCACGATGCAATTTCTAAAGAGAAGACATATGTTGTTCGTCAATATTGTGCTAGGTGATGTGTCAGCCAAGTCTTCCATTTAGGTTATTTTGTGAAGCTTTAGGACAATTTGTACCTGGTTGGATTCCTCATAGTCAATATCAGCCGAAAGAACTATTATTAAATGAAGAACAAGAGAAGGTAAAAGAAAAATTGAAGAGTTTAGAAGTAGAATGGGATCAACAAGGATGTTCATTGATGACAGTTGCATGGACTAATATGAAATAGAGAAGCATCATGAATTTGTGTGTTAATTTTAGAGGAGGTATATGTTTTCTTTCTTTAAAAGATACTTCAAAAGATTTTCACACCGGTGAATATATCTTCAAGTACGTAGACATGTGCACTGAAGATATTGGGGCTGAAAAGATTGTTTAAGTAGTCACATAAAATTTTACAAACAATGTAGCAGCTGCAAGGGTGTTAAAGAAGAAGAGACCAAATATTTTTGGACAGGTTGTGCAGCTCACACTATTGACTTGATGCTTGAGGGGATTTCAAAGTTGCCTTGGTTTGCTAAAGTGATAAATCAAGCTAAGGTATTCACTATCTTTGTATATGCTCATCATAAAATATTATCCATGATGAGAGAATATATAAAAAAGGGGGATATTGTGAGACCGGGAGCCACACAATTTGTAATGTGCTCTTGATACTTCAAAGTTTGTACGAGTAGAAAGCACAATTGATGTCTATGTTTGGTAGTGATGAGTGGCAGTAATGCAAGCATTCCAAGTGTACAAAAGAAAAGATTACTTCTGATAATGTTATGAATTAGGCATTTTGGAGTAGTGTTATGGTGGTTTTGAAAGTGTTTAGTCCTTTGGTAAAAGTTCTAAGGCTTGTTGATGGAGAAAAAAAAAAACCTTTTATGGGTTTTAATTATGGGGAGGTATTAGAAGCTACAAAGTATATCAAAGAAGCTTCTAATCATTTGGAAAATAATTATCTTCCTATCTTACAAATTATGGAAGAGAAAATGAAAGGTAGGTTGGATTCTTCTTTGCATCTTGCAGCTTACTTCTTGAATGCATTCTACTTTTACAAGGAACCCAATATTCAATATGACTTAGAGATATTAGATGGGTTAATCATTTTTGTTGAAACTTTCTATCATGGTGACTTTGAGAAGTAAGATAAAGTTGTCAATGATGAAATTAATCTATATAAAAAATGTGGTTCCTTTGGAAGAAATTTAGCATTAAAAGGATGCAAACAAAATGTTGAAAAATTTGATCCAGGTTTATCTTCTCATTTGAATTTAATAGTTTTTATTTGATCATTTATATATATAAGCTATGTTATAATTATTCAGTTTTAGGGAATTAGTGGATAACATATGAACGTCATGCACCTACTTTGCAAAAGCTAGCAGCTAGAATTCTTGCTTTAACTTCTAGTTCTTCTAGTTGTGAAAGAAATTAGAGTACTTTTGAAGCGGTTAGCTTATTGATATATATGGTTTTTAACATATTTAAGGAGTCTCATTTAGCTATTTTTGCATAGATATCTACTACACTTTAGCCATTTTAGAGTCCAAATAAATTCATTTATTTGAATTAGAATGCACATTGCACTCAAGGAGATTTCAGGTATTCTAGGCACAAAAATGGAGCGTTTAGGGCAAGTGGGGGTTGAGGGTTGAGGAATCAGCACTTGGAGTCTGATAGGAGTTACAGAGCGTCTGAAGAGCATACAAGCCTTAGGACACGCTCTAGACGCGGAACGAGTCACACTCCAGACGCGGATCGAGTCACACTCCAGACGCGAAACGAGTCATACTCCAGCCGCAGATCGAGTCACACTCTAGACGCGGATCAAGTCACAATCCAGATGCGGAACAAGTCACACTCCATACGTGGATCGAGTCACACTCCATACGCGGATCGAGTCACACTCCAGACGCAGAACGAGTCACACTCCTAACGCGGTTCGAGCTATGCTGGACTCGAGATGCACTCGGACCAGTCATGGAGTTATTTTATGCAATTCAGTTTTATGCTTAGCGTTGATTTCAATTCTTGTTCATTGTTAAGGTTATCTAATTTTGATTTCACGCTTGTTGTTAATTTCATGAGGTCTGAGTAGTCACCTAGGGATCTTGAGGATGAGTTAGGTCGGCATGGAGCTTAGGTTTTCTAGGTCGCTTGAGGTTAGAATTATTTAGGTTTTTTCTGATTTGGTGTTATCATCACTAGCTTCATTCTGATCAACTGGAGCTTGTTCTAAGACGCTCTAGCACCCGATAGGTGTTTGGTAGAGTGTCTGACTGAACCACTTCAGAGATTCACACGCTTAACTCGAAGGATCGAATGTCTGAGGTGTGAATCGGCTCTAAGCGAGTTGGTCGTTCATTCCGGTTAGATTATCAAACGCCTATGGCGATAGGGTCTGTTAATAGTCTAATTGAGTCTGTTTGCCACGAGACTAGATCCTTTGTTTGTTGAAATCGAACCCACACTCTTAGTAATTGGTGAAATTGAACTCGAGTTGGTAGATAGGTTAAAATAATAAGGCAGCCACATATGATTAATTGTTAAAGTGAGTAATGCCCCACACCGACACAAAGCTTTGTCCATCATACACACAATTTGAGTGCATTATTTTTGTTTGCTTATTGTCACTTCATGCATTATTTATCGGTTACAAGGTGGCAATACCATTTGCTTTTTCTTTATATACCTCACTCCACTCTAACACCACTCCATAATACACTCGGGCACACTCTTTCTCTTTAATTAAAGCAATAAATTATCATCCTTTGTTGTTGATTCTTGTTGCAAGTTTTTGTGATTGAGCTTAGGTGCACTCGAGTCAACGACCGCCACCGTGCTTGTCATCCTCACTCGAGCTCATCTCACCACCACTCGATCTTTGCCTTCAAGACTCACGTTAATTGCCGTCGTTTGAGCCCATTTCACGATATCACCTAATCCTAACTCAAGTCTCTCATTAACACCACTCGAGTTCCCGCCGCTAAAACAAGATCACCACTCAGCTCCGTCACCGTTTTCCTTGTCTACTCGAGCTTAATCTCGAGTTTATATCATGCTTTACGCGCCTACATGCACAGTCAAGGGTTTTGTCTGCTGGTTCGAGTTAAACCATTCATAGTTCGACCTACTTGCCTCTGGTTCATGTTTTGGCTTTTTGGTTCGAGTCCTTATCTCATATTTGTGCTCAGCTATTCACGGTCAAAGCAATAAGCAGTATGAGAAGACGAGAGTTATTCTAGACAACTAACACATTCAATGGCCGAATCACCTATTAATGTTGATGATGAGGAGTCACGTTTGGAGTCATCGCAGCTGGTTCGTAGAACATCTAAACGAAGAAGAAAAGAAGTCAAGGTTGAGCAGGATCGTGAGGAAGAAGTGGAAGACGTTCGTAGTAGCTCAAGTGAGAGCGATGAAAAAGTTGGTAAATTTGACAACGAGGAGATAAATTATAATCCAAGCTACAACGAGGCGTTCAAGACTCTGAAAAGACTAGCAGTAGTAGGAACATGTTATTTACATAGGAAAACTATGCTTAAGCTCATAATTGCTCGAGACGTTGATCAAATGCTGAAGAAGAGTGGGCTAACGCAGTTTGTCTCGAACCCTCGCGCCAGCTAAAAAACAGAAACTCACCAGTTTTTTGCTTCTATTAAGCTAAGAACATACACTGCGAACGAAAAATGACTGCGAAATACAGAAGGATTTGGTACTCTAACATTTAGGGTGAATGGTACCAATTACTCATTCTCACCCGTTCAGGTGAACTTGGGACTGATTTCGACAGAGAAGAAATAAATTACTTGTGGCAGCTGATTGCATGTCCGGAGCAGTACTGCGCCTCAACGAGTATGAGCACCAGGATAAGGAATCCAGCACTCCGATACTTTTACAAAGTGATTGCGAACACTTGTTTCGCTAGGTACGAGTCGGGCAACGTGCGTAAGATGAAAATGGAGATGATCAACGCGGGGATTAAAGATTTTATCAACAACGCAGGCTATGACTACGGGTTGAAGTTGGTTGGGAATTTAAACAATAATGGGTTTGAAAAGAAGTTAATGGAGCAGCTTGTTACTTATAAATAGTGGGCTGGAACGTTACCAGAGACGAGCAAATCCAAAATCTACGTAGGAGGAATTATAACACAAATATTGGAAGCCTACAGCGCTCAAATTAAGTCAAAGCTGATCCAACAACGTTGGCTCCATATTGCATACCTTGCGCAACATAAGGTTTTGAGAAAGGCACCAAGCAGAGGGACTTGGAATTATTGGTTTAGATAACCTGGAGTAGTGGATGACTCGACAATTGTGCTTCCTTACGTTGATGTCACTGCACTCTAACTTCATAACAACATTTCCTTCATGTCTCCAGCTCATCTCATTACTCCACTCAGGGTTAGAGGAAGTATACCAGTGCGTGAACCACAGCCAACAGAGGAGCAAGGTGAAAAGCCAAAGTGTTATTATTTCGACGATTATGTTGATTCGAAAATGGCAAAGGGGGTGAAAGTAGCACATAAACACCTCAGCATGGCACAAAAAGGAATCAAATGGAACACTAAGGCAATACATTTCATCCTAAAAAATCTTTCTTTATTATTCGGCTCCAGCACAAACAATAGAGTTGAAACCCGTCCGGAAGTCCGAGCACCGAGCCCACTACCTCTTAGATGATCCACATCAGTCTCCAGACAACCCACCAACCACTGGCCCCCAATACAGCCACACAGGGCATCTTCGTACGAGCACATGACCCCAACTCAGACGTAGCCACACAATACATCTTCGTACGAGTACAAAACCCTGTTTCAAGTTCAGCCAAGGGACACAATGCAGGAAGTTCTCGCCCTCGATCTTAACACAACCCAGGAACTCGTGCAGCAAACTGAGAGGACCCTAGAGCTTGATTTAGAGCACATCTACGAACTGCCAAGACAGTGTAGAGCAACAAGTAGACGGTTCACTAGTCGTTCCTGCAGATAGCGCACTCGGAGTCTTGAGCTATAGTGGCAACCAGATGTGCAACCTCAGCAGCTTACATTGTAGAAGGGAACTCCTTGGCTCGATAACCAAGACTCGACTTCACAGCAATTTACGCCTCATGGAGGGTTCAGCAGCCATGACCTGTGGTTCAATGTCTCAGCACTACACACAACAACCTGAGTTTGGTAACAATGATCAGATTGGCTCGAGTTAACATCAGATCACGCAGACGCAGGGGTACAACTTCATGGATGACAACATGGACATGGATCCTGCTAGATGGTCTCTCTTTCACTGAGGTATGAACCTTTAAGTCCTCTTGTATATATCATTGCATGTTTGTGTTTGCTGGTCTAGGGTCCTTTTTCATTCTTTTATCTACACACGGGACTGTGTGATTTAAGTTTGGGGGAGGATTCTATACAATATTTTGATCACATTTTCTTTGTTCTTATTTTTTATTTTCATGCATCCATATCATTTGATCATTACAATACACGTAAGGCATAGAAAAAAATCGAAAAACCATTCAAAAACACAAAACAGAGTGTCATGTAGTTTGCATCCATATAGGATCGAGTCTAGTCATGCATTGGGGATTATGATGATTATGCCTTGCAAGCCTGCTGATTTTAGTGCTAAATTCACTGTCCTGAGTTAATGTTGTCTACTGCTTGCTTTATGGTCCGAAGTGTAAGACTACACCATGTTAGGAATATTTAGTCTGGGTTTCATAACTTTGCTGAATTTTGCTGTGATTAGACATCACTCCTTGCTAAGTGATAACCTGAAATGAATGCTTAATTATCAAGTCTATGCATTGAGTCTAAACTTGTGGATCACAAAATACTCAGATTTCCTTTCACTATCTGCATCTAACATGTTAATTCGAGTAGACTCCCACTTTGACCATTACCTTCTTTTGAGTCCTGCATTGTTTGCTGTGTGACTGTGAGGCTTATTTTTTGGATTAATCTTGGCATAAAGTGTTAGGTGAGCGCCGACAAGATTAAGGTTTCATGTAGTTTCTGGTTTACGATTTTTGGATCAGACTAGGCGTAGGTGGTTTATGGGTGTGGGATGCTTGCTTACTATGGTTGAGAATAGAGGTGTCAAACGGGCCGGCTCGCGTCCATTTGGACTACCCACGACGGACAAATTTTATTCTGTGACCGTAGCGGGCTGGCCCGCTTGACCAAAAAATATGTTATATTTTTTTAGGAATAATATTTTTTTAAAAGTTTTGATTGGTTTTAAAGTAAAGTTTCGAGACTATTAATAATAAAAAACCATGTAATAACTATGAGAATCTTACGTTTTAGTAAACTATGTATTGTTTTTTCTAAATAACATATAGTCTGCAGACTGACTCGCAAATCCGCGGACAAAACCCACTAAACCCGTAATCCGTAATGGGTCTGTCCGTGAGGCCTGCTTTTTAAATGGGGCAAAAATATATGTCTAGACCTACCCCACCACGAACCGGGTTGGGCAAAGCCCGCGGGTATGTGACCCGCTTGACACCTCTAGTTGAGAAAGGGATGAAGAAAAGAATAAAGGCGTAAATTGAAGAGTATAAGGGGAGAAAGGGCACAAAACGTATGTATGTTCTAGTAAAAGTTTTGGGAAATTAAAATTTGGAATTGGGTTCTAAGAAAGAAAAGATAGACAAAGCTTAGAGTGTCTTGTGTATTAAAACTAAAAATAGAACCAGAGCTGATAACAAATATGTGTTATGATCCAAAACCACTAGAAGAGTTGAATTAAGAAACCTCTTTCCTTAGATTAGCAATGCAAAAGAAGCTTCTGAAGTCGATCCTATTAAGCGCTTAACTGAAAGAAAGAGACGCCTTTTTGGTTTAAAAGGGTAGAATTAGGATCGAACTTTGGGTTTTAGAATGAATAGGTTTGAGCTCGAGTTAAGTGCACTGGGTAGATGAGACCTTGTTTATGTATGTATCTGTTGGTTCTCACCATTAGCCTTATGCTAAAGCTTATTCCATTCTGAGTGATCCTTGTGCAGGTTTGATGAGCCAATACATTGAAGAGATCATTTTAATCCCTTAGACCATCCCTTAGCCAAACGAGTTCTTACAAAATACATTGCTTGATTCACGGTTTGGATTAATTTGAATGTTAAAAAGAGTGGTTTATTTGAATGCAACTGTAGGTTGAGTTTTGACTTAGATTAAACTGTGATCAGCATGGCTAACGTTTTTAGAGTATGACTTGTTTGGTACTGTAGCCTAGAACATTAATACAGGACATTGAGTTTAAAATCTGAATCAGCTTGCTTAGGTTTTGAATCCCCGTTTAGCAACCTCTACTCTGAATTTGTTCTTGTTTGTTTGCTTGAGGGCAAGCAAAGAATAAGTTTGGGGGAGTTGATGTATATGGTTTTTAACATATTTAAAGAGTCTTATTTAGCCATTTTTGCATACATATCTACTACATTCTCATCATTTTAGCGTCCAAATAGCTTCATTCATTTGCATTAGCATGCGCATTGCATTCAAGGAGATTTTAGATAATCTAGGCACAAAAATGGAGCGTTTAGGGCAAGTGGGGGCTGAGGGTTGAGGAAGCAGCACTTGGAGTCTAATATGAGTTACAGAGCGTCTGAAAAGCATACCAGCCTTAGAACACGCTCCAAACACAGAACGAGTCACACTCCAGCGAGGATCGAGTCATACTCCAGATACGGAACGAGTCACACTCTACACGCGGATTGAGTCACACTCATGACGCGGTTCGAGCTATGCAAGACTCGAGATGCACTCGGACCAGTCATGGAGCGTCGGGCACATGCATAGTTGTCGTTTCAGTTGCAGTTCGAGTGAGCTACGCCTTGGGTCACAAGCTTTCTTCTGATGGGCCTGTTCAGCGTCTGGATCGAGCATGATTTCAAGATCCACTGCACTCTGGGCTTTTTCCTACTGGGCCGGATTCAACTTAGGATACCAAGTTTACTATATATTTTTTTGTTTTTCTTATTTTAAAGGAGACCTTAGTTTTTCACTACTTTTCGTGCATGCAGACTTTTCAGCTTTTGTAATCTCATAATAAAACTTTTAGTTTTCGAGTTATTTTATGCAATTCAGTTTTACGCTTAGCGTTGATTTTAATTCTTGTTCATTGTTAATGTTATCTAATTTTGATTTCATGCTTGCTATTAATTTCATGAGGTCTGAGTAGTCACCTAGGGCTCTTGAGGATGAGTTAGGTCGGCGTGGAGCTTAGGTTTTCTAGGTCGCTTGAGGTTAGAATTATTTAGGTATTTTCTGATTTGGTGTTATCATCACTAGCTTCATTCTGATCAACTGGAGCTTGTTCAGAGACGCTCTAGCACCCGATAGGTGTTTGGTAGAGCATTTGACTGAACCACTTCAGAGATTCACACGCTTGTTCTGAGACGCTCTAGCACCCGATAGGTGTTTGGTAGAGCGTCTGACTGAACCACTTTAGAGATTCACACGCTTAGCTCAAGGGATCGAATGTCTGAGTTGTGAATTGGCTCTAAGCGAGTTGGTCATTCATTCTGGTTAGATTATCAAACGCCTATCGCGATAAGGTCTGTTAATTGTCTGATTGAATCTGTTTGCCACGAGAGTGGATTATTATTTGTGTTCTTACTGCCTAGAGATTAGCTCTATTGAGTGTTATCAAGCGCCTAGTTAATCTAAGAGTCACGCTGATCCATGATCTCACTCCTTAGGAACCTGTTTTCTCACCCTGCGTTAAATTCACTTATTACTCTGTTGTCTACTGCTTCGTTTAATTTCTCTGTTATTGTTATTTGCTTGTTTGCTTTTAATTTTAAGTTCGATTTAGGTTGTTAGATAAATCACACTTTGACTGGTTTGGATTAGAATAGTTAGTTGCATCCGGATTGATAGCTACATTCCCAGTTGGATTGACACCTATTATACTACATCGACACCTTAGTGTAATAGGATTTGAAAACTTGAGTAAAATCATGTTATCACTTATTACTTTACCTTTTCATCATTTTTATGCAATGTTTTTATGTTACAGAAAATGATAATAATCTTGTATTAAATTGCACATTCACACAAAGAAAAATAACAGATTAGATGTCAAGAACTTAAATAGCCTAGTCTATGTGTAGTTTAATGCTAGACTATTTAACAAGCACAAAAAGATCAAAGAGAAAGGAGTAGATGTGATCTTCGATGATTCCTATTGAAGAAACTATGAAAGATTGGATCGTGGAGCAACATCAAAATGATCAAGTTAGTGATGTTAGTGTTGTACCCACAACCCAACCTCCAACGGTAAGAGAGCTTTATGATGATGATTTTGAATCTAAGGAAGAAGATGAAGTAATAATTGATATGGAATTTGAATCTGATGTATTTAAAGAAACACCCGTGAAGTTTAGTTAAGTTGATTTCTAGTTCTTATTTTGGTAATTTATATAACAAAAGTGTATATGATTTGTGGTGCTTTTGTTTAGTCGGTGATTTTAAATTAGTTATCTCCATATAATAAAAAAGTGTAAACAATTAGAAAATTTTGGTTTTTGTTTTTTACATGACTGATTATATGCGGTTGACTTTTGTAAAACTGGTTTTGTATATATATTTTGATTAAGTTTTTTTTGACAACTTCAATATATGTTTAGTATAAATTTCATTATGTGTATTACAATTATAAAGGTTAAAACATATAAAAAATTGTAAAAACTAGTCTCTGATTAATCCCTATTTAATCTCTGATTTATTCATTAGACGCTAAGTTCGGGACGAACGGCCGATTAACGCCTAGCAAAATTTAAACAAGAGTAAACATTATAAATAAGTGATATGTAAGTATTATATAAATAATATATACTATATACACTATTGGAGGTGGATCCGAGATCCTACTTCGGTCCACGGGAAACAATAGGCCCAACACGCTAAGTGTTCAACTCGGAAATAATATCAAAGTCTCAACTCGGATATTCTAATCAACTCGGAAGAATTATTTCTCGGAAGCGCGCCATAGCTTGAAGGAAGTCGAACGACACGTCATCAAATAAAGAAATGAAAATTTTCCTATTTCGACATGGAAAATTTCCTAAAATCTAGCTAAAATCTTCTAGATAAGATCAAATCCTGAAAATTGTATATTTTCTTTTATTCAATCTACTTTGTAACCACCTCTATTTTCTATAAGTAGAGGAGCGGATCCTCCAAAAGAGGGATCAGCTTATTGGCACACATTAAGCAATAAAGTCAACTCGTCAACCATTCCTTGCGTAGCACTCTTTTTCTCCAAATCTCTAGAGAATCCTTGCCCGATCTTCCAACCTTTTATCAGAATTGCGGTTTAGTCACCTTGTGCTAGACTCGGTTCGAACATACACATAGATTGTATAATAGAAAGAAACATAGGAGGCATATTTTCTCACACAATTAGCAACAACAACGTCTCTCATCAAAGATTTCACGTATATAACTAACACAAAAAAACTTTTTTGTCAACTGAAACTCAATTTTAATTATTCAATTTAAAAATTCTTATCAGAAATGATGGAATGAATTTTTTTTTAACTAACAATATTAGCCACAAAACTATACCACTTTTATATTTTCACAAATCATAGTTTTGTTTTGTCATGTACTTTTATATCTTCACCAATCACAATTTTTTATCCCGTTTTTTTTATAACAAAACCGCACTTATCCCACACCACATTTGACCCGTATCGCACTCTGTCTCGCACCGCTAAAAATCAATGTCACCAATCGAACCTTTTATTTTACGCTCATGGAAGTTTTTAATTTTTTGTCATCATGTAAGTTAAATATTAACATATTAAAATAAACATCTAATGCATAAAACATTTTAAAAGGAGAAAAAGTTAGGCGACCTATCATTTACAAGATTAGGCGTGTCAAATAAGGTCGAGAATCTGCGGGTTAAACCCAATCCGTACTATTACGGAGTGGGTTAGGGTTCAAGTTTTTATAATCCAAAAAAAGCGGGTATTTCGGGTCGGTCCACTACGGTCTAGCGGATAAATCCGCAGGGAAAATGGGTTAACCCACGGATTAAAACAATATGTCATGAATTTAATAAATATAGAAGTCGTTTATCACTTTTACATGTTCAAGTTTTGCTTAGTCCATGTAACTAACTACGAGGATTTGAAAAGATGGTAAATAATACATTATTGTATGTTATTATAATAACTATGGTTTATTGTAATAATTCTATGGATATTTAATATACACATGATGATTTCAAAAGTTTTGTGATGCAAAGAACCTCATGAAATTGAACCTTATACGAGATATGCAACACTCGTTTTTGAATTATTTTATTTTCAAAGTTAAAAAAAAATTTCTTGATTTTTCTCAGTAAATTAGAGATGTTGTTTGCTTGAATTAGTTTTAAATTTAAATGTTTATCTAATTAATTATATTTGCTTATTTTCAAACTATTTATTTGTAGTTTTAACTCGACAAAAATTCATGTGTTGCATGATAATCAATTTTAATTTATAGACATTTTATTTTATATAGTTATTTTATTACTTAATTAAGCAAAGACGTCGAACCCGCGGGTTAACCCAGTAAACCCACAATATAATCCGGGCGGATTAGGGTTATTAGTTTAGAACCCATAGATCATAGCGGGTCAACCCGCAAAAACTGCAATTAAACACAACTCATGAGTTAAATGGTACATATCAACCCTAATTGACACCCCTATACGAAATCAATTAAATATATTCACTTGTTAGTAAAAATGACAATTTTATTGGTCTAAAATTGATTACTATCTTACATATCTTTCCATAAATTAGTCTAAAATTCGTTATGAATAATAAAACTAAAGATTGTTTTCAACACACCAAAGAAAAAAACTAAAGATTGTTCTCTTGTCATCACTTTTTAGCAGATATATAGCAATGGATAAATTATCTGTAACTGAAGATTTGAAAATCATCACTAGCTTTTAGATTTGTCATCCATGGACAGAGATGACGTTTGACCAAAAATAAAAAAGACAGAGATGATGTTTTTTTGTGTAAAACCCACCATGAGAAGGAAAAGGCCTATAAGTGAGGAATTAATTGGGCCCATAAAAAGGCCCACTAGAAGATGAGAACCCTAGAGCGTTTATATAAACATCTTATGAACTCTACGCAACTCTCCTCTGCCACCCTCTCGCTCTTCATCTTCAAAGTCGGCATCTTTCCGCTCAGGTTTGTTCGATTTCCTCTGTTGTTCTTGCGTCTCCCATTAGGTTTATTTTAATTTCGAAGTATACATAGTTGTATCTGTACTTAATTTGAAGTTCAATTTTGATCCCTATAATTAGGGACTCTTTAAGTTATATCTGGAGTGAATCAATGTTTGGTGTGTTTATTTCTGATTTTGATCGATTTTTGTTTCCGTTTTTGTTGAATCGTTGGGGTTTTAATAGTTGGATTTGTTCTGATCAGTGTAAAGGTTCAAGTTTGAGATATAATGGCGGCTTTCCCAAACCTTAACTCTGATGCTGGACTAAAGAAGCTCGATCAGCATCTTCTTACTCGCAGTTACATCACCGGGTAAGTCAAATTGATCACCAATAATGTAAACAAGTTTCAATTTCAGTAAACCCTGTTTGATTTACTCAAGTGCTGTCTCAAATCAAATTGTGAGCTTCTCTAATAGATTATGTCGTTGATCTCTACCTTTTTGAACAAGATGAGTAACAATTAGTTTCCTTTGTGTATGTTTACAGGTACCAGGCCTCAAAGGATGATATCACGGTCTTTGCTGCTCTTGCAAAGCCCCCAACTTCACAGTATGTGAACGCATCTCGTTGGTACAACCACATTGATGCCCTCTTGAGGATCTCGTAAGCTCCATCATCATCTTCTATTGTTTTTTCAGTTGTTTATCTCCACTGATTTGTTAATCTTATAACTTGCGTCTCTATCTGCAGCGGTGTCTCTGCTGAAGGAAGCGGTGTCATTGTTGAGGGATCAGCTCCAATCACTGAAGAGGCCATTGCTACTCCCCCTGCAGCTGATTCCAAGGTACTACTGATTGTTTCAATGGTTTCTCATTATATTTTCGTAAAGTGTTACATCAGGGAGATTCACATAAATATGTAATTGTAGGATGCTGCGGCTGATGAAGATGATGATGATGTTGACCTTTTCGGTGAGGAGACCGAAGAGGAGAAGAAAGCTGCTGAAGACAGAGCAGCTGCTGCCAAGGCAACTACAAAGAAGAAGGAATGTAAGTTTGGGTCTTGTTTTACGCTTGTATCTTATGATATGAAGAAGTTTTTTGGATTTCTCATTGTTGTTTTTGGTCTTCATCAGCTGGAAAGTCATCAGTTTTGATTGATATCAAGCCATGGGATGATGAGACCGACATGAAGAAGCTAGAGGAATCTGTGAGATCCATCCAGCAGGAAGGATTATTTTGGGGAGCATCAAAGCTTGTCCCAGTTGGTTATGGTATCAAGAAGTTGCAGATTATGTGCACCATTGTTGATGACCTTGTCTCTATTGACACCTTGATCGAAGAGCAGCTCACTGTTGAGCCAATCAATGAATACGTCCAGAGCTGTGATATTGTTGCCTTCAACAAGATCTGTAAGTTTCATGAATCTATCCTCTACTTCCTTAGAGCTTTTATCTATTATACTATTGTACTGAGGAGTCTTAATTGTGTATGTTGGGTTAAATCATGATGCAGGAGAGGATGGAGAAATCTTCATGGAAGATCTGTGTTTATGTTGTCTGGTTTTTGCTCTTCTTTATTCAGTTTCCCAAGTTTCTATAGACTGTTGTTTTGGTTCTACTATGGTTTTTGCCATCTGATTCATTTTGATATTTAATGAAGAACTAAAATTCAGTATGGTTTTCTTTGTTAATGACCATTCTGTGCTTCTTTCCGACGTTTTCATAGCGTGTTGCAGTTTTCGATATTATGATTCTTCTTGAATTCGTAGCCAATTACCTTAAATCACTGAATCACACAATATGATAATAGTTAAAAAGTACGACTCGTTGCTCTGGGGCTAAACTTATACGGTTTAGTGATTGACTGATAAAAATGTATAATAATGTTGGTTTTCTCTTTATTTTTGTGTGTCAAACTGTTGGTTTTCTCTATCGGTAGACATTTAGGCTGAAAATGACCCAAATTGGAATTCCTTTTTTTTTTCGACATCGAAAACAAGGTTGTACCGACGATGGTTTAATTATTTGCCTTTTTTTTTTTGTTTGGGCTTAAGTTTCTAGCAATATTTATGTCTTCTGTCGGTTCTAGTTTTCTATCCGTGTAAAAGACATTTAGGTGAACATACAACTGTGCGTTTTCATGTCCTTGAAACTACTATATTTGAAGATTTTGGTGAGAGAGTTACCTCTGTATGTCACAAATTACTACACTTGTTCTTACACTGTAAATGCTTCAAACTTGAAAGAACAATTTACCAAACTCTGAAAATGATGTTCTTACAAATTTGGTAGTTTATTGTGACTATTCAATGACCATCTTTTCAAAAAAAGTAATCATGATCAAAATTGTAAATAAAGAAACAAAACAGATTGGCCTAAGACAGAATTGTGTACTCGTTTTGCCTTGTATTAAGATTCCATATCAGAATCAGAAGAAAGAATATCATCTTCCTGCAGACTGGGAACTGACTCATCATCAGATTCATCTAAGGACTCTCTCTTCTTACCAAGAGCTGTTTCCTCCATGATACTATCCTTAACTGCTAAATCCTCGTTTTCTTGATAACTGTCTTTAGGAAACATAGCATCTTTGTCCGAAACATGTCTCAGAGACTCCTCAGTTGTTTCAGATGCAACCATAGCTGTATGATCTTGGACACTCAGAGACACCACCGTAGCTAAATCGTTTCCAAATTTCTTTCTTTTAGTCTCTTGAAGAGGAAAATCTGTGTCTACGGTTCTCTGAATCTCAGTGTTAGAGGGTTCATCTGCGTTTGCAAGCCATCTATTCAATAAAGGATCACCATCTTGAGCAATGCCATTCAATTTATTTAGATCAGGTGTGTTGTGTTTCTGGCTGGCAAGTGCATTGCTTTCTGGGAATTCTTTCCTAAGTGATAGGAGATCATCGAGTGGAAGTGCACTCGCATATTTGACAACTCCAAGGAACATGAGAGCCTGAGCACAGAATCTAGCAACTTGTGTTTCCCCCTGACGTTCACCTATTCAAAGCCGATGCATATGCATCAAAAACTCAAAGATTACTGGAATTTAAAGTCAAAGTTTAATTCAAGCCAACAATCTTAGTTACCTGTTTGGAAAAGCTGAATCCCTTGTGTTAAAAATGCAGGGCGTACTTGTGATGGAGAAACTAGAGATGTCAAAAATGCTTGTAGTGCTGCAAGCTGAAACACAGCGAGATCTGTACTGGATTTATTGAGTAGAAAATGGTAGGTTTCAGTATTGGCCATCTCCCTTCACAAGCATTTCTTGCTGTGGTCATTAAAATGTTATCCACACGTTCTCTCAAGCTATCCGATAGCTTTGCACCACCCTAACAGCCACAAGAAAAGCAGAATATTTAATAAACTATCAAACTGTAATAACAACTGATTTTTACAAAGAGAGAAACATATGCTCAACAAAAAGCCATATGTTAGTTAGTAATGAGTGTAAAAGAGCTTACAATGGGAAGAAGAGTTTCTAATGCCTCAAGAGCTGCTATCTTCAATGAAGTTGGACTACTCCAATGATTGCGAGGGACTACCATCTCAAAAGCAGAACTATCTGCTTCGACTCCTGAATTAGTTGAACGCTTTCTTTTTTTACTGCAAGACTGAAGAGGAGCTCCACCAGGACGCGACGGGGTTTGGCTAGATACCACATCAAATCCTTCTACACTTGTCGGATTTAAATCCACAGAGGCATTAGTGACAACTTCCTGTGCCATATCTGGTCAGAGAAGTTTGTTAGCAAAAGTGATCAGGAATTTTATCACATCCACCTGAGAACTGAAAAGACAAGCAAAAGAAAGATCTTGCGTATTTACCTACACCCATGGATTCGAGCAAGGTTGTAGTGATTAAGTAGAACTTTATCCTCAATTCTTGTAATGGACAGTTGCTGAAGTAACTTCTAAAAAGTCTCATCACATAAGTAACATATGGTAAATGATGGCTGCAAAATTAATCAATGCAGATATGTTGTTTAGTTCTTACGGCACAGAAAAGTGTAGTAACATTTCATTATTTGGAAAAACAAGAAAGTCAGTGGAAAACTGTTTGCAGCCAAGACATAAACTACCAAAGGTACAACTCTGCAATTGTCAGTGACAATGAAATTAAAGTCAGGTTTTAGCACAAATATAACCTTTAGTGTGCCTGACATTCACATATATATAGTTTTGGCCAATGAAAGTAATAAATGAGGTTACATAGCAAAAAATACTTCTGCTACTAGAAATTGAAAGGAAACCAGTTCACCTGCGGATACTCTTTATAGTGACACACAAAAGTTCCAGAGCTGACGAATGCAACGTGGGAAGTTCTGCACAAACCAATTCTTGTTGGTGTACCCTGTCATGAAAGGTGAAATGTCTTGAGGTAGAGAGCCATTCACCGCCAGAATCCGCTCAACAAGGAATAATACTGAACCAACTATATCCTGAAGGTTAAGAGAACCGTAAGGAGTGTCTACTGAACCGCAATCCAAACAAGGCATAAGCAGGGACATGCTTAATCTAGAGACAAAAATTTGAACACTTATTTGTAACCAAGTAAGTGTATTCTCACTCTGTCTATGTAGCTTTGAAATAAAGAGAAATTCTAAATAATCCACTAGACAAAAAAGATTTCGCACTACCTTGGATGTATACGAGCTAGTTAGCATCGTTGAGATGCAGAGCATAAGTGTAGAGACTGTAGAAACAACCAATTGTTCAGAGTTCCACGATGTATCATCCAAACCCCAATTTTGACCTCCCAATGGCAAAGGAGCATCTTTTCCAGGAGGAACCAAACGTTGAATTGCTTTTCTTCCAGTTGTTTCTGCAACACATATCACAATGATTTATCAAAGAAAAGTATAGCTGCAAACACAAAAAAAGAACAGAGAAATGAACAAATTACCTTTTTCTAGACCTTGGAAAAAGTTATTTAAATAAACATTTATAGATATCAAAAGCTTTTGCATCATCAAGGACCAGCTGCCCTTGTCCCCTTTAACTTTGGGGAGCAATGCTAGAAAGTGGGCAAATTTCTGAAGGTTGAAATAGAGAGTGCAAATTGTTATTTCCTTGCTTAGTCGACGGAAAAACAAAGAATACATAAAAAGATGAATAGCTTTAACATATTAGAACTGGAGTTCGCAGAATATATTTTGGAGGCAATAGAGGCTTCCACCTTCAAGGAGTAGCATTTCAGATATGCTCAGCAATGGTAATACGATATCATAGTCACCAAACAATTTTTCTAAATTTATGTTACCATCTAGGCATAAACAGAATACTGATACTAATAAATTCAGGAAATTGGATAAACAGAAAATACATTTAAGAAGCAAAGAGAGCTGACCTTGCCATAATTACTGTGAAAAGAGATTACAATGGTACTAAGCAGACAGACAATGCCTTCCTGTACAGACAATACCAATAACAAATTCGAATTGAGGGTACTAAAAATGACATGAGTGTATTGTTGCTAGATATATATATTTGCTAAATTCTTATAGAGTTCAGGAATTCTAGTTGGTTATGATTGTGCTACATGAAATTCAAACAGAGGACTTATGCATAAATAAACATCTAAAATCCAAGTGGTAGAACAGTCTTGACACAAAACCACGAGTATAGAGGAGATGATAACTAAATTAAGAGAAAAATCTAAGGCCTTACTTAAAATGGCACTTACCCATAGTGCTTCTGAAGAATCTTCATCCCATAGTTTAATGATTGGCAGGATTACTTTCTTAGCGTGTGAAACTGCATCTTTCTTCGTATTCGAAGATTTAGACAGCCTGAATCAAACACAAAACAAAGAAATTTGAAGATTAGAAATAGCAAACCAAATCCAAAAACCAAGTATATCTAACAGATTCAATATTTACACACTTTGTGAGGAGTTGAGAGAGTGAGGTACATGAAGCCACTCGGACAAATCTAGAACTTGCTGGATCCTGTTTGAAACAAAACGAAACAAAACATTCACTTTGAAAAATAGACAAAAATGAAACAAAGCTCACTATAGAGCAAGCCAAACATACCTTAAGATGTGATAATAATTTGTCAAACCAAATAGAGTAGGAACTAACGAAACGATCTGTGCTGCATTAAGTTATTCCCATCAAACTAATACCCACCCTGCATTTTTCTGGCTAGAGCCGAAACAAAACAAACAAACAAAAATTTACACAAGTTAATACAAAAGCCGACAATTTTCACATACTATAATTCAATTTTAAAGTAGAGTAATTGAAGAAACACTATTGAAGACAGATTTATACCATATCTGAAGAAATCAAAGCTAGCAACCTATTAACCCAATCATCAACGGCTGATTTCCATTCAGATTGAAGCTTCTGGTCTTTTGTAGGAGTCTCAGATAATAGCTTATGGGTGAAGATATTTGATACAACCTTGGGGTGTAACAGAATGTTGGTCAGAGGCTGCTTCTCGTTGGGAACATACCTAGACAGAAGGTGTCGGAGAATCTTAGGCTTCGATTTCAAGTCGTACATTTTTTCAATACGCTCAAAAGACGCCATTGATGCGGGTTGAAGAGAGAAGGGGTTTTTGGGAGCCTAGGGTTTTAGAATTGAAGCGAACAGAGAAAATAATATAAGGATTTTTTTTTCTTTTTAACTTAACTTGGGATTCAAGCTTCTTTAGTGGTGATATTTCATGAACCAAGCTCGGTTCATCGATTATATCAGATTGAACCGGTCATTTGGATGGTT